>WTSP01018079.1:0-13155 GCA_025331215.1 Actenoides lindsayi | reverse complement strand
ATCTACCCAGCTCTTAAACACCTCCAGGGATGGTGACTCCACCACCTCCCTGGGCAGCCCATTCCAGTGCCTGACAATCCTTTCTGGAAAGAAATGCTCCCTAATATCCAGCCTGAATAGTTCAGAATATTGTAGCATCCCACAAAGAAAAACAATTCAACTTTTTTTCTGAGATGAAGCAAAAATAACCCAGCCTCCAGATGTACTAAGAACTAAGTAAATCTCACAGCTCCCTTTAGTGCTTATCTCAACTTCCATAAAATTACTGGGCAGAAATAAAGCGAAACTTGCACATAAATCCCAGGTGCCTTTTCAGAACCTAACTGAGCTTAAACAACAGGTGAGACAGGAATTCAACTGGCGAGGACTAGGCATGAATATCCCACTTAATTTCTAGAAGACTAACTGGACACAAAGCAATCTGTCTTTGTGCCATTTCTCCAGGATCTCCCCAGCTGACTCATTCTCTTGCCTAAAGTACAGCTTCAAAATAAACCAAAGTAAAACAGAATCTCTCACATTAGCTGAATCAAAATTGCTTTGTATAGTAGCAAGAGATAGACTAAAAACAAAGTGGCTGCCAATTTGCAAGCTGCCGTTAAATTTCCAGGAAGCTAATCCACCGAGGAGCGTACCGCACCCTAGAGAGCCCTTAATGAACAGTGTCCCATTTGCAGCAGGCTAGTTAAGGTTGTGGCAGCATTATTATATGTTAGCAAAACAATCCTCAAACTTAAACAAACATGACACACAGGGTTCCAGTCCAGGAAGACAGACTCTTGGAGGGAGGTGGGGAGAACCTGTCAGTATCAGAGCAGGTAGGATTTAATGTTTCTACAAAAAAAAAAAAAATCAAAACAGAGAACTTTTGGCAGGCATTTAAGGCCAAAATTCTGAGTGTGGTAAATGCCCTTGACTCTCATCTCAGCAGGATTTACAGGTGGTTAGCATCCCCCCAGAGAATGAGGGATTACCAGTGTCCAAGTACTCATTCATATCAACAGGGGTGAAAGCATGTAACTGTTTCTGGGGTCTGGATCACAGTCCCTTCATACTTGCTCTGTTACTCTTGGTTTAGAGAGCTTGACCCTGCTTTCATCACAGGGCTGATGATGCCTACAGTACAGGGTCAGGAAGATCAGCACTGTAAACTTCCAAACATGATGAAATATACAGTGTATACAAGAGCTGTATGCACAGATATCCTTTGTATGAGATGGACCATTACTCTCCCCTTGATCTTTATATGTGGCAAAAGCACTACATTTTGCTACTCCAAAGGAACAAACTGGAAAACCAGTGTAACATCTTGGCATTTTTTCTTTAATTAGAAAATACATAGCACAAATTTGGAGCTCCTACAGCTTCCTACCCCATCAGTTGGGCAGAGTGCATGCCTCTAATTCTTGGAAATGGATCGCAGTAGCAGGGAGGGGGTCCCAGGGGGAAGCATCATTAGACAATGTTATGAGAGTAGACAGGGTAGATAGAGGTACTTCATGACCATCCAAGTCTTCAGTAAGTGGACTCAGAACTTAAAGTAAGGCCAGTGAGGATGGTAAGATCAAAGTAAAGCCAGTAAGCAGTTTCAGTACCAAATGGAGGCCCATCTGCTGACTTCTTCCATCCCTCAGTGTCCTGAGGACCAGGCATTGATGCCCCTAACTGTCCTGTGATACCTCTGATAGCTTTTAATGTTTCTGTCACCTTCAGAGAGGTGCACATTTGCCCAAGAACCAGGTTTGAAAAGCTTACAGCATCTCAATGTTTTGAATGGGTAAGTCAACAATCAAGACACTCACCCTGACTAGCAGTTCTTCATTACAAATCTGACTGTTAGTCAGAACCTTGCCTTTCACCCACTGTTGTCTCCCCAGCATAAACTATAATGAGTCTGACCTCCTAGCATAATTCCTCCCTTTCTGCACACAGGCTGAGTTTACTAGCATGGTAAGTTGATCTTCAGGAGGATCCTATCAGAGAGCAGAGAATGCTCTAGAAATGGAACAGTTTTCTTGCTTCCACTGTTGCACCAAATGTCAGCTTCCTGTTTGCTAAACAGTTGCCTTCTCAGGTTAAATTGCTCCATTGGTCTTGGGGTGCCACAAATCACTGAGGGGAGTAGAACTGGTTATCCCAGAAGGATGAACGCGGCACCCCAAACCATCTGTGTATCACTACTGTATCCGTTTAGCCCATTGCTGCCACAACCTTCAAAATTAATGAGTTCTCTAAGGAGCATACAGACATAATGCTCAAAGCAAAAGAAGCTGCTGCCAGTACTGTTTTCCTCTCCCTAGACAGCATTTCAAGTCAAAGGAGAATAGTGGCTTCTCCCCCGAAGCAGAGTATCAGGATCCTTTCAGACAGAAAAAATACCTACGCTTGCACGGACAGACCTTAAAATTGCACAACCTGCAAGCCATCACCATGTAGTCTGATCTTGTTCCCTCTCCCCTCTGGGACATTTCTGCCATCAAGTTCAACATGAAGAGAAATCAATCTTCATTTTGGGGTAACTTCCAAAGTTATCTTGGTCAAAGTTTTGTGAAGATGCTAAACCTTGCTTAGAAATAATGACCTGCATACAACCAGAGGGGATACTTGGTTTCTAGCACTGACTTGATTTCTCACTTTTCTGAGCTGCAGTTAACAACACCCCCGCAGATATGAGATGGCATCTACAGAAACACAGGTCAGCAAAGTCATTTATTTAAGGCCTCTTCCTTAATGAACTGTCTCACACAAAGGGGAACATCAGCAGACCAGACTTTGCTTCTGCATCATGTTTTTCAAATGTGAATGTCTGATGGGTGCAGAGGGGGGAAGGAACAAACATTCTCTCACCTTTTCCAGCCCTTGTTTTTCATTACATCACCTCACACAAAAGGTGCAGAAAAGAAAGTTTCTTTTGCCTTCCAATCCCTTTGCTTCCCCCAAAACATTCCCCACAATAATGTCACTGAGAAGTGGTCTGTCAAAAAGGTTTATAAATCCCCAAACAAAATGGGTTAAAGCATTCAGAATTATTATTAAACAGCTCCGAAATGTTCAGTAAGAGATTAGCAAAGCAGAGAAGCCTTACAATTTACACTGATCTTAGGTCTGCTACTAGTTCTTGCACAACAGGAAAAAACATTCTTCTCTTGGACAAAGGAGCAATATCATGTAAATCACTACGACTAGCAAGCAAGGTTTTACCTAGCCTGACACGTTAGCAGGAGCTCAGATTTCTGCTCACCTGTAGCTCTAGTAACTCATGAAGCATCATGCAGCAACTGCAGAAGAAAGTTGGCAGTCACAAGCAGGTAAATGCAGTTCTTAAATTCAGTATTTCAGGAAATGGCCTAGAAACAGCTGGTTATCTTAATGTGGCATTGTCCATTGACTGGTTTCGAGATGGTATTTCCAAATACCCGCTGTGTTCTCGGAATCAGAGAGCATGATGTCCATAGCAATCAGTTGCAAAAGAGTAACAGAAGCCAGAAGCAAAAGAGATTCTTTTATATATACTGTAGCGGTGTCCATCAGCTCATTTCAGTTCATGATAAAGTCCCTTACAAACAAGGGATTCTATAGCTTCTGGGAAAAAAAAGCGCTTCTTTCATACTTGGATAAAATCAAACAGAAGCGGCTAATCTGAGAGGATGTAGTGGACAAAGAGGGCAGTTCGCACTCGCCTGGTTTGAAGCTTTTGTGGCAGAAGGTCACTCAGCATTTTGTGAGAGAAAGAGAGAGAAATAAATAGCTAGAGGAGATGACCCTTGGGCTGGAGAAGTGACAGACACGGACGGAAAGGATGAGAGCTATGCACAGAGCCACAGAGATTGGTACTGGCTGAAAAAGTGCGGGAAAAAAAGCTTGCAGACACAGATAGAAAATTCTACAGTCCAAACTGGAATAAACATCTGGTTTGAAGGACAGTAAATCAGCTTGGAGATCTGCTCTCAATTTCTACTTCTGTTCAATATCAATGACCACAGGATGCCTTAATACAGAAATCCCCCAATGACAGCAGACGCTATTCCAGCTAGCTTCACACTGCCTGCTCTTCCCAGCATAATCAGCACTCTCACAGGCACAGCTTTACAAATCCCAGGCCACTAGATAAATGGCAGTAAAGCCAGACACAGTGTTAGCAGGATCTGACTTTTAATCGAGCTTGCCAAGCAGAAGAGAATCTTTATCTAAATCCTGGGTACAAAGGTGATGGTCTCCTCTGCTCAAACGCAGGAACCAGCACTGCACCCGAATCAGCGTCTTACCACTGGCACCATTTTTTGTGTTAAAAAACCCTTTATGTAACTTTAAAGTCATGCCCAAGACCAACACAAAGCAACAGTTCTCAATTTAATCTAATGCAAACTAATATAATGTAATCTAATCTAATCCACTCAAGGATAACAGACTGAAAACTGATGTTCTGAGCTGCACAGAGTATACTGCAAATAAAGCACATTGGTGCTTAATTGCTGGTTCTCTCATTATCTGCATCACTATCAAACTTTAGAGCTCTGAATCTCCATTTGTGATCTGCTGCCCACTGGCAATATGCAGAACTGTGGCAAATGGCCAAAATTATATTCAGGAGCAAGATCTAGTGTTTCCAATGAGGAGTTTGAGGGGCTAGAGTGCCAAAGAGTGCATATGAAATTCAAAGGGACAAAGACAATGTTTTTTCATTAAAAAGTCAGGACATGATGCTTAAAGCTCAAAAAAGGTAACAGTTAAGAACAACTGGCATAAAACAAAATAATTAAGAAAAAGTACATAATTAAGAAACTAGAGACTTCATAAAACATACACAGCATGAAGAATGTTACACACGCTTGCAGTAATTTACCACAAAGAACAGAGCACTTACGGGTCTGAAAACACGCTTTAAGACAATAAATAACAGGCTAAATACACACAGCATTTGGGCACTCATATATGTCAGTGCAAGCCAGGCATCACGTAAATGTGTGAGAAGTCCCCCTCTAATTTCAGAGAAAACATTAACTATTTTAATTACGTGGCCATTCTAAATGGTCTCTGAAGCGCAGAAGCAATCACCAGCAGAATAAAATAGCCATTACATGCTTTTTAGTCACAGGATTTGTTACAATAATTCACGAAACTCCCAGCAGTTTCATAACAAAGCAGTCACATCTGCAGTTTCACAGAAGTGATCATGTCTGTGCCAATGTTTCATCTTACGCATGTTTGCGTGCTCTGATTTCCATGTTTAGAGGAGAACAAACAAATCAACTACTTAATTTATCCCACTTCTCTAGCTTGCTAGTCTCAAACTTAAGGAGTAAATGCTTGGGTCAGTGTAATGGAATGGGGGCAGTGATCTGTACTGGCAAGGGAGGCTCTGCTCCTAAAAGCAGACAGTTACAGCCAAGCCCCGGGCTGGTAATATGTCCCGTTAGCGAGACTGAAAATGAGGGAACAGATGCTGTTGGAGTACTGAATAAAAGATGTCCTGGAAAAGAAAATAAACAAATCTAGCCACACTCAACAAGGCAAGATACAGGAAAGAAGCAGCAAGTCCTGAAGTAAAAAGAGCTCTACAGAACCATCAGAAAAACAAACAAATGAACAACAAACAAAATGTACTGCCTGATGAATAAAATGGATTCCCTTTTCCAGAATCTCTGGCTGATGCTAGAAAAAAATATTAAGCATATTTGTTTTAGTTTCTTTTTTTCCATACAGGTACAAATAAACCAACACCTCTCCCCCCAAACCAAACATGCAAGTGTAATTCAGTGAACTGACAGTAAATTCAAAAGTGGTACCATTCCCAGGGAATGCTTCAAATAACATCTCCGGCAAAACAACTACTCAGAGAGGCTGACTGTATGACCTAAACATTGCAAGAGTGGGGAAAAAGGAAAGCTCAAGCCCATAAGGATTCTCGCTGACACAAGCAGGCCTGCAGTAGTCTACATTCCTATTTTATGGGAGTAAATACCTGTATTTTAAATAGCCCAAATTTTGGTGAAGTCCAAGACACTGCTATAAGATGTCAAGTTTCATTTTTGATTGAGAAACACATGGAACACATCCAGGAGATCCAGCTGCCTTTTGAGTATGCAGCTACTCAGTAACAGAACTGTAAGAACAGCCTCCAGAGTGGCTGTGTGGAAAAGCTGGTATTTACATATTGCCACCAGAACTGCACATGACAACTGTCAGCCTACAACCCACGGACTGCTCGTGACAACCCTGTGTTTGAAGTCCAGCTGGGATCAGCAAGCAAGCTCAACGGACTGTTCTGCTCATCTGTACTTTTCTCAACCAAAGAAGAAACTACTTATTGTTCCCTTAGAACTGTCATTGTACACGTGTAAAGTCAAGTCACGGTCCTGGCAAGCTGGCGGGAGGCAGGAACAGGGCTACAAAACCCAACCCTTCTTTAAGAGTGAAATTAGATAAGTATCTGCCTGAGGGGGGGGAAGAGTCTTGGTCCACTTCATCTTTTTGAATCCTACCTTCCAGCGGAACCTTCCTCTTATCTAATATCCATGAAGTATTCACCTTCACCTAAAAAACTCTGCAATGCTGTTGGTTGCTAAAAAGTCTCCTGCCACTAAAGCAGCAGTAAGAGAGAGAAGGTAGTAATTGGAATGACCTGCTTTTATAGACTACAAATCATCCATTATGAAAATAGCTATTATTTATAGCACCTGGGAGATACAGTTCAGAACAAATACCCTCACCATGCAAAATTCTGAGCTTTTTTTGTCGTTTCCATTAGTCAATATCTGAAAAAGCTGTGTTGTTACAAAACACCAGCATTTGTATTTCCTAACAAATGCTAAGTTACCATCAGAGACTCATGATACTGCTGGTGTTACAAACAGAGTATGTTCTCCCACTAAAGGGAAAAATGAAGGGGAGTAGCAGCTATCTGGAGGGAAAAAGGAAATGTTTGTCTGCCAGGGTAGAAACCACAAGGTACCTTCTGGGGTGTGGAATGCGGGGGGAAGAGACAGAACCTCATTTTGAAACTGAAATATACATTAGTCCAGATGAATTCATTATCTAAATTCATCATCTGAATTCTCTACAAATAATTTACTGCCTTTTTTTTTATACTTTACTGACTCCAATTTACAGACTAATGCTATTCTTAACCAATTTTCAACAGCTAATTCTTAATGACACATAACACAGGTTATCTTTACCAGTAGCCCTTGCATTTGAGCGAAGGGTTTACGTCTCCAGACACACAGAACCTGGAGGACGTAGGGAGATGACAGTTTCTAGGTACAATTCTTATTGCAGTAAATGTGCATTTCAAGAACTAACAAATGTCACAGAGTCACTTCATGCTGCACTAGTAACACAAGATGCATCATTACCTGAATAAACAGCTGCAGCTGTAAACAGAAAGTATTCTTCTAAACAGAAATTATTCTGTTCACTATACAGATCCAGCACAAAGGAGTGGATAGCTAAGAGAACGTTTAGCCTCAACTCCTCATCCTGGGTTTACTGACAGAAATGTGTATCTTTACCACAGCACATGCACTTAGAAGATCTCAGTGTCTTTGCTACATACACTTCAACTTGCATTGTTATTGGGCTCCTTTGTTGTTTTATGCTCCTTCAGTTTAAGATGTGATTTCACCAGCTTCTGCAATAGTAATTTAGATCTAAGAGTCTGTCTCCACAAGCCTACCTACCAAAACAGCCATTCTGAATATTTAGGCATATATACTTCCATTCTCACCGCCTGATCCTATCAGAGGTGTGCACATGTGAAAATAAGCTTGGCATGCCAATAGTAGAAAATTTACATATGTAAATTAGCCCTCCATTTCCCAGTGAAATACATCCACCTCCTATGCCTCTCAGGGCCACACAGGAATGGAAGATGGGATTTGATCACTGGCTACTTCCAAATAGAAACATTCTGCGAGACTGCTTTCTGCATTTAGTGTGTCTTACAAGAACAGCATAATGAAGGTAAAAGGAAATGGAAGACAGACATAAGATTCTTCTACTTTTTGAAAAGGAAGATCTAATTCCACTGGACTTGTCCACAAAGTATCCACTAATATTGATATCCCCTCCTCCCCCTCCCCCCGCCCCCCCAGGAGCAGTTATTAATCTTTTATCTGCCACATATAGTGCTATTTTTGTATTTCATATTGAAGTTACAACTGTGCAATGTACTGACAGGGCCCTATACTGCAAAAAGCCTCCATGATAAAAAAAATATTTTGCCAGGATATGAACATCTTTCATACGAAATATTTTGCTTATTTCATGACATCAGTGATTTCATAACCTTTGTCAACTGCAGATTTCAGTCTTCTGCAAATGAACTGTATCTTTAGAACACACAGCTTTCAAAATGGAAACTCTCTTGGAACTGGTAGTTTCAGTCATGCTGTAAAATTACAGCATCCCTCTCCTAGGTTTCCCAGCAGTTCTAGAAAGAAATTAGTTCAGAAATGATGGATGCAGATCTCAGGTTCACCAGGGTAAACAAAATTACTTCTTCTAATGTAATAGGATTCAATTCACACTCACAGGTAGAGAAAACCTAGTTGCTCCATAATCATATTAGTGCAAGTGAACAGAAATGAACACATCTACACAGGTCCTGAAAGCAGACTCTAGCCCACTAATAAGTTTTTGCAGTGCAATAACTTCTTGTAAAGCCAAGGACATCTAGTCCTCCTTAATACTTACAATTTCAGACTAGACTAAGGTGTCATCTTATGCTGTTAGTGTCTGCCAGGGACTAGAGCTCTATCCTCCATCAGCTTCCTTAAGAAACATTCTTATCTTGCACAAAACTGCTGTCTTCAGATTCCTGGGTGCTCATCAGCACTTTTAATGAAACATGATCTGTGGACCAATGAGTGGTAGAACAATTCTAGTGATATATGAATTACATCACTTGAATGATTTAAAGAAGCAGTGTAATTAAGAATAGCTGTGCCATTAAGAATAGCTGTGTCAAAACTTCTGCAGTTTGATGAAGTGGTGTATGCACACAGACATCAGTTTGCAGAGTGACAGGTTAGCAGTGTGCATGACAGTGGGCAAAACGAGCAGGCAGGCTCTGCACGCTGCAGCTAACAGGAGCTTTACATCGAAGCTTTCTAAATCTGAATCTCTGGCACACCCTGAAGTACCAAGTTGGCACACACAGGATTATGAAGATAGGTATCATCCTAAACAAATTCAGAGACATAAAAGATATCACACGCAGCTGTCACTCTTTCTAGCACTCCCAGTTATTTGAACCCGGCATCGTACGCAGTGCTTTCAGAAAAGATGGTCTAAATGGCTTTATTATACTGCACCTGACATCTGAAGGTGTAGTTATCTGATGACAGATAAAGGAGATCACAATCTACCTGTAACTTGAGTTGCTTATAACTGAAGGGCGAGTTTACATCAAAACCAAGAGTTCGTGTTAACAGACACAGTTGTGTCCACAGGTCAGCACTGCTAGAGAAATGCAGAAAGTCACTATCTACTGTCATACCCATAAGTACTAAACACAGAATGAAACTAGTTATTATATGGAACACAAAACAAGAAACATTTTTATTTTATTTTGGTTTTAATGCTAGAAGTCTGCCTCTTCAAAACACTACATATTTTGGGGACCTCCCCTTGACCTTAAATTAGGGTCAGATTGTAACTTTCTATTAGACTAGCCTCTTAAAGCTGCAAAGAGGGATTCGAGCACCACTGCAACAAGTTATGAAAGGCTGCTGCCACCCCAAACAGGTCAGAAATCAGAGCAGATCACTAAGCATGGAAGGGCTAAGAGGCGAAAAGACACAAACCAAGAACATACAGAACCACTTACTGTAATTCTAGCTGGCCACAACTCTGGCATCTTACAATGCAGGAGCTCAAAAAATGCTTCTAACATGCAAATGATTACCACACTAGCTCACATTGCTTACAATCACAGGTTAAATTGGCTCCATACAATTAAGGGAGGAGTCTAAAAAGAGCCAAAAAATAATTCCTGTGCCTGAGTTCCATAGCAAGATAAATCCTGTCACCTTCCAGAGACACTGAAGACTCTTGCCTTTCTTGACTATCATGGCTTGCTCACTACGTGGTCGCACACACACATACAGCACAGCATACTCTGCATCTCTCCTGACCTTACTCTGACAAAGATGCTTCAGCACCAATCAGCTCTTCAGTTCTTAACTTTTGCTTGCATGTTTTGTTTGCAGGAAGTATCAAATATCATCTAAAGTAGAAACACTTGATATCTGAAAACTAAAAATAAACTTCCTAAAGCAGCAGCCTAAAGTAAGAATTCATGCCTTATCATTGGTCAAATCTTGGGGCCCATCAGTCACACTTGGCTGTGGTCTAGACATAAGAAGTGAATTGAAAGAGAACTGTGACAGCAAAATTCTCAGTGATTTTAGTGACAGTGGGATTCTGTCATGCACCTTTTAAAGAGCTACAATTCAGAAAGCCTCTTCTACAAAAGGCACCAGGGCTCCAGCCTCTACTGCTGCTTCTGGCTTTTGACTCACCATCCCACAGGACAGAGTCAGCTGGTTAAGCAACTAGCAACAAACACAACCTAGGAAAACTCCCTGACTTTTGGCCAGGGTTTGTTTGTGGACAATCAAAGACAAGAAAGTGGAATTCTTGAACACAGTCTGATAGGCAAATTTACTCATTTTATTCTGGAAACACACACTTGCACATTTGTACATTAACTTTGCTCCCTTCATTGAACAAACTTAACTCCCCTACCTCATCTTTTCTGTTGGCAAGCCCAAAACAGAGCTCCATCGCTGATCTTTTAGGTAGAGGCAGAAAGTCAGAAGAGAAATTATTTTTTGGTTGGGTTCTCCCCCCCCTTCTATGCTGCAAATCACTATAATTGCTCCTACTGCAGCAACATCTGCCTTTCCAGATACCAAGAAAACAGATACTGGAAAGCATCCTGCTACATAACGGATTTTGAGATCCAGAAAACAAAATAAATGCTTGTAAGTAAGTTTTCTGCCCTCCTCCTCCCTCTCCTTTTTGGTTTTTTTGGGTTTTTTTTTAAAGCACAAACTGCATGACAGAAAACAGCTCTACCATTTCAAATCAGTTTAGGTACTTAAACGCTGGATGTGTTTAACTGCTTTTCTGCTTCATACTCCATCAATACTAATATCAAAAGATATATGCTGTAATCATTCAGATTTGCATTCTTGTTGTGTAGTGTATCATTTAACACACTGAATTGCTACTAAATTGATGGTCTTGCTCTAGTTTTACATGCATGACATCCAGTTGGTAAATCTGCAGTGGAGTGACAAACATTTTAAAGCTTCGCCCTTAAACCACAATGATAATGCTCCATGAAAAGTAAAAAAACCAAACCAACAAACAAAGCCAACAACAAAGTACTAGAAAGAATAATGCCTATTCAATCATGACAAAAACAATTAAACAAGCAAACATGATGTGTTGACCTTCCTGCACATACCTACTGAAAACACCGGGACTCATCCTACACGAATGTAGAAGTATTATTTCTGGTGTCCATTTCATTCACACTCAAGTCAACAGGCTAAATTTTCTCCCTCTCAAAGAGTGCATATTAAGCCCCTGAACAATCCTTGGCTTCAGATATACACTCCTAATTCAAAATCTATCAGCGAAAATTTTGGCAAAAGCACATTTTGCTACTCTGAATGAACAAATTGGAAAACAAGTGTAACACTAAGAAAATTTTTTACTTCAGATATTCCATACAGTAAAACTCAGCGCTCCATCATGTACCACACAGCTTCTGCTGAAATTACATGAGCTCTGGGTCTATCCAAGATTTGAACTCGATTCATTAACTGCATAATTTATACAATGAAGTTCTCAAACTGCCTAACAAAAAACTGCAATCAAACAAATTGTTTCCTCAGTATATACAAGGCTCACGCAGCCACATTTCTTTTCAATCGCTAATTTATTGCTCTGCCACAAGCACACAATATGATCCTCAGCTGGAAATCTTTGCCAATCAGGTGGCAGCCAGTGCAGCAGGATCCAAACCTCAGAAACTCTCTAAGTAACGCTATAATAAAAACACTTAACCTACTCAATTTGGTTTTCCTTTCCAAATGTTTATAGCGTAGGAATCCCAGCCTCCCTAAAACGTAACTGTGTAAGATAACCGTAAGTAGAGTCTGAAAAACAAGAAAAAAAAATTCCTCTTGATTGCAAATAAGCTCCCAGGGCAAATGTGAAACCTCTTCTGTTCCACCCCTAACTCGAGGAACTCCCTGTGTAGCGAAGTCTCCAGCTTCCCCGCTGTCCTGCTCTCAGCACTGCCATCTAGTAGCAAGCGGCAGCGTGCGGCGGGCTGCCCGGCACACCAGCTCACAGGCAGCACTATTCCCGGAAAGCATCGCAAAGCTGTTGCTACTGCTAAAATGATAACTGCAGCCGGTAGTTAACTACCGACGATACCGGTTTGAGAGCAGGCTCCCCAAATCCCCCAGCCCTTCACGAGCGAGACCCGCTACGGGCGCAAACGAGCAACTGCCTCGCGCATCTTGGCGGCGTCTGTGGCGGGGGAAAGGGGGAAAATTCACCCCGGGAGCACCCAGCCTTGTGCCCGCCGCCACCACGCCCCGGGCCCCGCGCCCGGCTGGCGGAGAGCGGGGAGGGTGCCTCGGGGCTACTCCCGCCCTCAGCGCTCTTGGCAGCTCCCGGGGCACCCGCCGCCCGCTGCTCGCCCTCCCCGGCCCCTCCGCTATCGGCCGGGCTGATGCCGCTCGCCCACCTCCGAGCACCGTCCTTCCCCCGGGGACCGGGCTGCCGCTGTTGCATCTCTCTCCGCGCGGCAGGACGAGGGAAGAAGCGGCTGCAGTAAAAGCCGAGCAAGAGCCCTGCCCTGGACCTACCCGCCGCCCCCGCCCGAAGGCGCAACCCCCGTGGCGCAGCCGCCCCCTGCAGCCCCGGCAGCTGCCGCAGCACGGCACAGCCTTACCTCCCCTCCCCGGCTCCGGGGATCCGCCGCCGCTGCCCACCGTGCCCGCCCCCACCTGCGCCGTCCCTCCCAGGCTCGCGCTCAGGTGCGAAGGGAGCACAAAGGCAGAGCCGCCCGCTGCGGCGCGGCGGGGGGCAGCGGGCCCGCACACGCCGCGCCTCCCGCCCGCCAAGCCC
>WTSP01018077.1:28244-89043 GCA_025331215.1 Actenoides lindsayi | reverse complement strand
GGGGGGGGACGGGGGGGCAACAGTGACAAGAGGGGGGGCAGGGGGAGGGCGGGGGGGGGGGGAGGGGGCGGGGGGGGGCGGTGTGGGAGGCAGGCGCGGAGGCGGTGGCGGCGGCGGCCACCTGAGGCGGAGGGGGCCGAGCCCGGCACATTTAAAGGCGCCGCCGGCCCTGAGTCAGCGGCGCGCACGGGCCCCGTGCCCCCTGCTCCTCGGTGGGAGCAGGAGGCCTGCTGCTAGCCCCCCTCGAGCCTTGGAGGAATGTTTCTGACAACTAAAGAAATGGATCCGTTCGGGTGATTTTTTTTAAAACATTCACCATAGGATCGGTGACAGGGCCCAGGCGGGGACCGGGGGAACAGACGAGCCCTGGTCCTGGTCCTGGTCCTGGTCCCCGCATCGCTCCTCCTTCCCCATCCCTGCATTCTCAGAGGGGAGCTCCCCAGGCCTCCAGCCTCTGCAGTGAAGGAGAGCACCTCCCTCAAGCTCTCCTCAGAGGAACCTTTCCGGATACCCTACTCCAGAGCTCAATGTGCGATCACAGTTGCAAAGAGAAACCTTTCCCAGCCTGAGCAGGCTACTTGGTTTGGGCCCTCGTCAATCTCTGGCTGTGCAGCACCCCTCAGGCTTTGCCCTGTGGCTGTGCACCCGCCGGTTGTCCCCTCCATTGCAGGAACCTCCCACACGATTGACCCATCCCTTGCTCCAGGCTGCTCAGACCCACTGCTGTCAGCAGCGGTGGTACCTAGAGCACTTGCGCACTGGCTCCAGTTTGTCTGCATCCCTATCAAATGTCCAAAGCGGAACATCGTATTCCAGCTACCGCGACAACGGTGCGTGTCATGGGCAGCGCCTCTGCTCGCACGTTCCACTCTGGAGTTTGCTTTTTACACAATTACGACGTATTGACCTGTGCGTTGACCTGTGTCAATACCAAACGCTCGCTGCTCTTGCTCTGCTGACACCCAGCGTGGAGGGTGCTCGGTATCATGGTGCTCGATATCGTGTCGCTGAGCCTCTGCGGTTATCACTGGTTTTGGCAAAATTTAGGAACAAGCAGCACCTCACAGTGTCAGGCCTTGTTTTCTACACAAAAGCAGTAGCTGGCTGATAACAACGTCTGGCCTGCGGTCCGCTGCCCTTGGTTAGGAGATAAGTCACGTTCAGGTACCACCCTGTGCTTAAAATTTTGGTGGAACAAAGAAAACATAAAGCAAACGCTGATACCAAAGTAGCAGTGCCTGTCTGCTAGTCATTTGCATCTCAAATCCCAGCAGTTATTCAGTGCTTGGTGGGAACTGTATAAGTAATAAGGGTATTAATGTGTATTATAATGGGAATTAACATAATCTGTTGAAGTAGCCTGTAAACCAAAACAAGACTAGAGCACCTTTGTATTTTTAGCAGAAATTAATTTTAAAATTACTTAAAAAAAACCCCCCAAATATATACTTAATTATTTGTTTTCTTTTTCACTTCTAGGCCTGTGCCATCCATGAGGTCTACAATTTCAGGCTTTTGTCAGGGATCACAAGGGGTTAATTCAAAAATTAACACAGAAACCATTAAAAATGGCAAATGCCATCAAACTTGAAAGAAAAAAAAAAATCAAGCTACTTGGCAAACGACAAAGGAATTTATTTTAGCAGTTGATAAAAGCTACCGCCTCTAATGCAGAGGATAACAGTGGCAAAAGTTTAAGGCAGGAAGTGGGGAAAAAAAAAAAAGTTTTGAAACTTTTTAGATGATTTCTAGGCAGGCAAAACCTTGTATCCCTCTTCACTGGAGAACAGCCAGGACACCATGGTTAGCAAATGTACTCTTGCGAGAGCTGCGGTTAAATCTCTGGTGACCACAGGTGTTTCTGCCTTTACTTTCCTAGCTCAGCAAAGACACGCAGTCCTAGCGTCGGGCAAAGGAGGAAGTTGATACGACTGCTGCTCAATTAGAGGCCAAAATATCACGGCGATGAATGTTCTGTGTTCTGTACTCCGTGTGCTTGTTTGTTCCTTCACGTGCTGTTGGCTGTGAAAAAAAAAAAAAGTGTTTAACTTAAATCAGTTTTGCTTAAATGTGGGTTCTAAGGTAGCTTTCGGCATGCAGCTGTATACAGAGCCAGGTGGCAAAGTCAGCCTCCTCCCTACTGACATTTCATTTTTATTGTAAGCAAACCTTGTTTGTTTTTAAGCAAACTCACCGCATAGATTTCTGGTGAGTACGTGGAGCTTCAAAGTAGCATAAAAATCGTGAGGTCTCTGCAGGGATCAGGACCGAGTTGTGCTGGATTCCCTGCGCACACGAAGCACGACACTTTCCTTGAAGTGACAGTTCAACATTTGTAGCAGTTAAATGTCTCTCAAATGAATTTTCCAAAAATAGGCTAGTGAAAAGATTTCAAGACTTCTACAGAGGCTTAAAATCTTACCCACAGACAACTAACAACATGTAATGCTACTTGGCAGCAAGTACAGTTTGGAGATTTTTGGAGTGCACTCTGCAGACACATGGTATTAGCAAAACATTTGCTCAGTTGGGAACAAAGAGGGCTGAAAAGCTTGTTAATTAAAAATAGGATTCCTCAATTTTATTTAATTTTTTTTCCCCGTGTTTTGCTGATTAAATGCTTATGCTCTATCAATTCTTCTCTGATGTCCAGAATTCAGTGAGAGTATGTTTAGGCCAACATCCAACACGTTCAATTGTGTTCTCCTCCCACAGTCTCCCCTTTGCTAATGAAGAAAGTACTACCACCAGCACGTACTCATCTACTTCCTCAGATGGAGGCATTAATCTTTGAGGGGACAGAGTATATAGTTCAATTTACTAATGCAAAACATGAGTGGGGGAAGATCTACTGCTGTGATTTATGATGGGTGGAGAACAATATAAGCATACACCCAACTGTGGGAAAGCTTAGAATATTTTCTTGAAATTCTTTTTTTTAGATATATTTAATACAACGTCATTTTTTTTTCTAATTCACTCATGAAGGGAAACAGCAGACAATTGATAGCCTGGTAACTCAAATGATACTCTTTTCCAACACCATGTTTTAATCAGCAGTCATAAATATGACTGTTTTTACCTGCTGGAATCCAAGAGTGCCATCCTTATCTCTGGGCTGCAGAGGTATGATATAATTGTCTCCAACACCACCTCTGTGCTGTGGAATTGGATAAAACCACAGAAGTAGGAGGGAATTATGCAAGAACGAGCCAACTCAGAATAAATATTTATAATAAATACAAAATGAAGATTTCTGTTTAGGGCTAAATTGTCCTCAACATAGTTCAACCTATGGAATAAATTATGTATGTACCCAACCAGTAGTGCAAGGAGTGACTGAAGCCGATGTAGGTACAACCACACTAGTTTTAAACAAGGCAACTCTTTTACCAGATACCTGGAGCAACACAGACTTCATTCTGGACTGCAAAGCCTAACTTGGAAGCTGGGTGGATGCTACAGAGGACTGCTGCATGCTCAGCTGCTTGCTGCTATGTGTACTTTGCTGCAGATACCAGAGCTTCCATGGACAACTAACATGAGACTTCAGTCTCATCCTGATGTACTCAAAGACATCCAGCCCTCCGTAGCATCCACCCAGCTTCCAGGTGGACACATTTCACTATGTCTTCTTTGACAAGGGACACTACATTGGCTCCTATACAGCAAAGACCTGCATTCTCACATCCCAAAGAACCTGTGTCAGATGTGTGACATGTTTCTTGAGGCCTTTCTAGACAGTTCTAGCTACTTACTACCAGCATCCTCTGTGGGCCAGGCAGCTATCTTTCCCGGGATCCTAATGGTTTTGCTTTTCCAGTTCAGCAAGTCCATCCTGGTGTTCCCCACGCTGTCCGATGAGAGATCGGAAGCCTCACTGCAGCCACTCATGAAGCTGAGTCACCGTATCGGGAAGGCGTGGGGGAATCCTTGGCCAGGTACAATCATGAAGAACAAGTTCTTTCCCTTGCTATGTATTTCTATTTTGAAATCAAAGTGCTGCTTGATGCAGAGGGAATCTCCAAGGCCCTCCTGTGTAATCTTTTTATTACAGCAGTTACCTCACAAACAGAGGCACTAAGGGCCAGGAAAACAAATCAATGTTTCTGGAGGAAGGGAAATACCGAACTATGAGGCTTGGGCACATGAGCACGACATGGCTGAACAAGTTACTGCACATGAACTTGAGTGGACAGAGCCTTCTAACTGTCCACGTATCTCCTCTTTGTGTGAAATGAATGCTTAAGGCTGAAGATGAGCTTTAACGTAAGCTGTAATGCAGTCGTAGATATGTAGTCTTAGGGAGTGCTACTGCTGCATAATTAATTTTTGTCACAGAAATGGATACTTCAAACTTATTCTGGGTACTTGATAGTCAAAAAAAGATGTATAGAGTAGCACAAGAGAAAAGCTCAGGTATGGCTTAGTTTCAGGATACACCTGGATGAAAAGCAGATGCTGTACTTGTGCAGCTTCAAAATCTGATTCAAATTCAGACATGTTAAGACAGCTGCACATCCGCTTTCCACAAACATCCCAATAGCTGAGCATGATCACCAGTATCTGGGCAGAGGCAACACTAACCTGAATGCTGGAATTTTTGCCAGATTCATCAAGGGGTGGAGGAACAGAATATGAAGTGCTTGGCTGAAAATCAGTTTGGTGGAAGGTCTACAAATATCTGTACATGGTAAAAGTAAATATTAGCCTAGCACTAATGCCTAGGAGGCAAGCTGCAGGCTGAATTTAATGGAAAATTGAATTGACATCTTTTAATCATACCCTTTTCAGGTGACTGTTACTAGGTTTGATTCTGGCTCAGTTACAGCAAGGGTAAGACAAAGATTACAGCAGAATTGCACTAAAGTCACACCAGGGTGAGTTTTGAACTCAGCCAGGCTGTGTTGCATTCCTGAAGATGTTGAATCAGTAGATTAATTTGGAGCCCCAAAAGTATCTGTAAATTTACAACAGTAGTGTAAATTATGTCAAAAGTATTTGTTCATACCTCACCAGGAATCTGCAGGAGGAACTGCAACTTACCAACTCTGGTAAAATGCTTTTGTCTTAGAAAGGGAGTGATCCTCCACTCACAACATCACCTTTTGATCACTGAAACTAGAGACACTCAGTTAAGTGTTGGAGTCTCACACACAGTTGAATCAAAGACATTTAGATGACATCAAAACACAGGATATCACAGCTGGAAAGAGATGTTTAAACTATTAGAGCACTGAGGTTATTCAAAGACCAGTTTCTGGAGCAGCATGGCACAAGAGAGGCAGAATCACTTTCCATGCACTTCCATAGGCCTTTCATATTACATTTTGGATTTATTTACGCTGTGGGCCCCTTTATTGATTGATACTGTTGAAAGATTTAACTAGCCACTGAATTATCCTGGCAGGCCAGGTCTGAGATGTTTTATTACCCCCCTCCCCACACATATACACCATTTCACTGAATAGACTTCATGAATTATTGAAGGTGGTGTTTTAATATACTCAGCAAGGTGCTCTGGCAAGGGGCTTCCTCGGTTCCTCTGGCATTTTAATATCAGATGCGTTTCAGAGGCTGGCAGAGGGCTCTGGGCACTAAAGGCTGTACTCAGTGTTCAAATCTGTTAGTGCTCACATCAAGGATCATTGCCTAACCTGCCTGTCAAGCAGCTGATTATATTAAAATGAGGTTTGCCAATATATGAGTGCACCCAGAGCAGTCTGTTTTCAGGCTAATTGGAAGCTATTTCTTGGCAAAACGAACACCGCTTGTCCATAAATCAGCAGGCATCATCATGCAGCTCCTTACAAGATGTCATCCCTGACCCATGCTCACATCCCTCAGCCACCCTCCACATCCACAGACACACTCTGCTCTGTGCCGTCCATGGGGCCCCTGGTGTCAGTCCCGATGAAGCCAAGGTTTGTTGGAAGGGGGCACAGGCCTTGCTTTAGCCCTTGCTCTGGTCCTCTGAGACCCCCTTCCAATGCCCGCTCAAGTCAACAGGATCCTCTGCAGCAGCTCCAACATGCTTCAGCACTAATCCTTGCTTTGGTAACCTCTGTGTCAGAAATAGCTGTTCACCTCACATCCCTTATCTTTCACATCTGTGGAGTCATACTTTTATGAGGCTAGAAGGTTGCTCAGCCTTCAGCCTGCCCTCCTTTCCAGATAGGTAGGGCCAGCACGAGCTGAGGAGGAGGCATGACATATACAGGGAAAACCTCCAGGTTTAAGGACCACCTCCTTCTCCAGAAGAGAGATGAAAATCATGGTCAAAAAGACCCAAGTAAGACTTTCCAAAGCAGTCCAAGTGGACAGTGAAGTCACATTTACCACCTCAGGTATCTTTCCCCTTCTCAAAAGCAGTCTTAAGACAAAAAACACCTATGGAAGTTAAAATATTAGAAGCCAGGAATGACTTCCCAGAGGAGCCTATATCAGTCCTGTTATGAAGCAGAGGCCTGATTTTTTTTTCATGCACCAAAATCTGCCCATCCGAGGGCAGGTTTAACACCCTTTCCCTTCTGGATTACAGCCAAGAGCCAGAGAAGAGTGCAGCTGTATAGGAAGAGTCACCTCTTCCTCTCTGTCATGAACCTGAGAAGTCTAAGACCTGCAACAGCTTAGAAATGGGGTTCTCAGGCATTTTCTTTGGCGATGGGCTCTTTCTGGGGTTTAGTGCTTCAGCACCACTGCCCCTAGGAAGGGGAGGCATGGCCAGGAGCACCCTGTGCCTGGGACCAGCTCACTCGGGCTGGCTGACTGCTTCCAGCTACACCTTGGGAAAATTTCCTCTTTATGACTAACTGGCTTGGAGGTGTCTCTGTTTTCAAGTAGACCAGTAGCACATACAATTTCAAATAGACATTGCTGCAGCCAAGGCCTTACTCATTCCATGTAAAGCCGGGGCAGAAATAATAGTTTTCTTTATTTACAGACATAGGTAAATAACAGCTGTGACACTGAGGAATGTCCATGGGAGATACAAACAAGACATAATGAGCTTCGGCAGCAATGAAGGAGATCTTTCCTGTGCAACAGAGCACTGTTGCTGCTGGAGCCTTTCTGGGACAGGTTGGGCAAACAGCTGGTAGGAATAACACAGGCAAGGTCAAAGCATAGCCTTGGATGAGCAAGCTATGTCATGCACAGCTCTCTGCCCCTGTCTGTGGTTTATTTTTAGGGTTCTGGTTTGGGGCAGAAGCTGAAACTTCTTAAAAGCCTAAGATGAGCAGTTTACTCCCAACTCAAACCTTGGAGGTTATCATCCAAGACCCACTCCTACAGATACAAAGAAAGATCTCTTGGGGAAAAAACCCTCAGGCTCTTTCTCTGGACCTGTTATCAGCCAGCTTTTTCAACTGACAAGGACAGGCTGCCTCACAGAAATGTAAAATTGGGCACAGATGCACCCTGCAGTGAGTCTGGCCCTTGCTGTTTGCAGCAGTAACAGCTGGGATCTGGATCCGTGTTGCAACACTCCAAAGCAATGATACCTTGTCCTTGCACATTTCTAGGAAAACAGGGGGACAATTCTCCAGCACTGAAACCTGAAGCAATGAGTGATGTGGAAGGAGAGTTTTCAGTGGGGCACCAGAAGAGTTTCTTTACTGTTTAACTTAGTGAAAGCTAAATTAGCTTTCAAACTAATTAAAGAAAAAAAAAAAGATAACACTGATCTGCTAAGATAGCAGGCCTGCCCATATCTGTACCCCAACACATATTGCCCCACAGCAAAGAGGAAGAGCTAAGGAGATAATGAAATAAGGGTTATTTTTAATCTGATCCTCCCCACCCCCCCACATCTGAGCTCTCTGCTTCACGAATTCACAAAGCCGTTGCTCAGAAATGCAGTTTAGGTGAAGTACTTGGCTAGGACCAAAGATCTCTAGCTGCTGACATCCTGCCTGACAAATCAGAGATGCACTTCTGAGAGATATTTAGGTACTTAACTCCCCTAGATTTCTGTCTCCTCCTTTCCCTCATCTCTGTAAATGGCAAGGTCTTTGAAGACCTAATTTCTCATAATTATTTCTGTACTACTTCGATTTTGGCAGCGACTGTAACACAGTAATGGTGACATCCAATTAAAGATCATCAATGTACACATCTCAGCATTTGTTATTTGCTCTTTGTCAAATGCAAAGAGGAACAATCACTAATAAAATCAAATACCTGAGTGAAAGCAGGAGGAAAAAGGCTAACCCTGATTTAGGAATTCTCTGTCCATAGCTAATGCTCTCTCCAGGGCTAGGTGCAGGCTGTGAGAGTAGTTCTGCTAATAAGCCAGGTTAAGTCTCATGTGTCCCACAAGAGGGTTTTGTTTTTATTAACACTAAAATGTTGCAGGATGCATTCACAGTGCATATCCAGGCATCAGGAAGACACTTGACCTGGCAGTACAGGACAGCAAGATCATCCAGAGGGCTATGGACCTTTCCCATGACTCATGAAATTGTAGTCAAATATTCCATGACTCATGGATTAACCTAACAAAACCCAGAGGGAAGAAAAGCTATTGGGTTGTTGGTTGACAAGAGCCTTTTAAAATTAACATGGCATAATAAGCAGGATACCAACATCCTCTTTCTGACTCTTGAGAAACTCATAAGGAAGAGTTTTATCCACTCACTTATTACCAAGGGACCTTAGCTGAGGTTATGTAATTAGGATGGGACACTTTTTGCAGCTTCAAGGCCTGAATAGCAACATTAATATAATCTGGTTACAGAAAGCATGACCGCATGCAAGAAGCTATTAATACTAGCTTTTATTTAAATGTGGATCCCTTCCATTCTACTGCAAATAAAATCTATCAAACAAAGACACAGAAACCAGAATGTAGCCATAAATGAACCACAGGATAAAATATAGTAAACAAGGTTAACTGTCCCCCTTCTGCCATGGAAGGGGAGTCCAGATGTACATTTCCAAAGTTCTGGGTGCATTCATGCTCCCTGCTTTGCAATGGTTGTCCTGGGGAGCTCTGGGCACCTCTGCAACTACAACAAGATAATCACACGGGTAAATTAAATAACACAGACAACCCCTGTAACCTCACTATACCTCTGTTCTCTCTGTAAAATAGGGTGAGTGGGATTGCAGAGTAGAGAGGATCAAATACCTTAAACATTGTGAGGCCAGTGGTCGATTGCCATAAAAAGGCCATAGAAAGGCCTGAGATGCTGTTGGTTGAACAGGTATCAATTGCAGAAGAACACAAAGGGATTGGCCGTGGAAAGTGTGTCCACTCTGGGACTTGCTGGGGATAGAGTGCCCCATTATTTTTAATTTGGCATTCCGTCTTGGCCTGACCCTTACCATGTCTAGGATCCTAATGGCCTGTTTGAATTCTATTGTGTGGACATAATACTACAGACTTCAGTCTAGGGAGCAATATATTTTGCATCTAAAGCATCACAGACAGTTTGGTTTACATAATACATACTGTATCACCCCAACAATACTAATTATGTTAGAGATTTTCTCCCTCAGAAGCTACATATGATGGATAGAGAAAAAAAATGGGCAGAAGTTTAGAGTTGAAATGGCGTCTAGAGGAAAGAGTGGAACACTAGAACTTGTTTACTTTTGGGTTACATTATTCTGCAGTTTCTAAGACGAGAATTTACTTGGCACAGCTTCCTTCAGATCTCAAGGTTTACACTGAGAATCAGATTTTTCTGTCAACAGCCTTAATCTTTTAAACTAATATAGTATCTTTCAAGAAAAACTCCAAGCACTTCATAGTCCTCAGGTTGTATGTTTTAAGATTACACTCAACCATTCTCAATTTAATGTCACATTCATACAGGAGTCTAGAGCCTCAGACAGATGAAGCAATTCTAATCACATTGGCTTGTGCCAGCAGAGGAGCTGGCTGATGCTGACCAACATGCTTAGGAAGAGAATCAACTTGAAAGACATGTCTAACCACTGTGGCATCTGGTTAATATGTCACCGGACATCAAATTAAGGCCATGATAAAAAAAAAGTCTGCTGATACACAACAGTCTGTACCCATACAGGTAAGGCACAGAAGAGCTGTCCCCATGACTCTGATGCAGAAAAAGCCACTGTACATGAGTGGGAAACAATAGCCAGAGCAAGATGCACACTCATTTTCTCTCACACGTGTATTCATTCTGATCATTGCATGTGGGTGAGAGTTGAGAGGACCAGGTCTTTGTAGATGGGAGGTTTAGTTTCTTTTATAGTGAGCTTCAGAGGAAGGGTCCCCCATATCTACATAGAATACCCCAACAACTTTAAAATACATACATAAATAAAAAAAACTATACCAGAAAATTCAAAACAGAACACATTACCAGGCTCTGCAAGGCAGAGAGGTTGTGGAGTCTCCTTCTCTGGAGACTTTCAAGACCTGTCTCTGGATGCATTTCTGAGTGATCTGCCCTAGTTTTGGTCCTGCTGTGGCAGGATCATTGGACTCAATCTTTGGAGGTCCCTTCCAACCCCCTAAAATTCCATGATTCTGTGAAGGCAGCACTGTCACTGAGGATGAGAATTGCCACCCACAGACTCACCCATGTCAAACCAACCTGCCTAATTTGATCAGAGGAATTCTTTGTGGTTGGATTCAGTTAGAAAAGACCATGCACAAATAGGCCCTGAAGCAAATTATACCATTTTAGCAACGTAAGCATACCCTTATCTGAATCATAGAAGTTCTCTCGTTACACAACGAATCAAGTGTCCTCCTGATAATTGTTTAGCCAGTTCCCTCATGATGCAGGAGGCATATGCTGTCTGCATCACACAGGAAACACCCTGCCAGCCCGGGCTATCAGCACAGCACCGGCCATGTAAAGGCATCACTCTACATCACAGCAGTGAGTCATTGAGCATCCCTGCCCATAGGTCCCGAACGGCACTCCATACTTGGGATTTAGGGTGGCTGTTCGTCGCTTTTCTTCAGCTGAGCTCTTGCCAAGTCTTTGGCTTTTAAGAGCAGGCTCATCAAGGTTAGGCGATTTCAATGCCAATGTCTACTCACTGGAGTGCCGGAGGTTGAGAGTGAGAATGGAGAACCCCTGGGCTGCGAGACTACCAGGCTGCCAGAGTACCTGCCTGATTACTTCTAACAGGGAGAAAAAGATGAACCATTTCAGAAGAACATAAAAGTAATGAAGATGTTCCAGGCTCACCGTGTGTCATGATTAAAGCCAGCATTAAACCTATTCTGTAACTACACAAAATAACTGGCTTTATATTGCTGACTTACATAACATCCACTTGCCCTCCCCATTTTCCAAGAAACCAAGATCTCTTTGCTTGTTTACCCACTAACTTCATTAAAGTGTAATATCTCTTATCAAGCAACTCATTGTAACAGTTATGCCGTGTACATGTGTTTTCCAGGAAGTTTCCAATGGCACTCCTTGTGCTGATGGCAAGAACTGTTATCAATCAACTGTTTGTAATAGTCGACGATACATACATAGCCTCTGCATAGGGTTTGCTATAAACCTATATTTCATTTATCTTGAAAAGGGAAATAAGTTTCGCAAAGTTATCTCCTTGTGCCCTGGTGCCTTTGACCTCTACCCACTGCCTATGCTAAAGATCAAAGGGCAAAAAGGGATTTAGCCCTTTGCTACCCACTCCTAAAAAGCATCAGTCAGTCAATGTTCAGGTCAGGCTATGTTAATAAATTAAATTTAAGCATTTCTAGTATGGACAATATAGCGTTTACCCACCTTCTGCTCTCTGCCTGGAATATCTACATTTTAATACATATTTTTATCACAGTCCCAATGGGCAGGACTGTCAAGCATCTGGCTAAGCCTAGAAGCAAAACAGGACAGAACACTTAGAGAAGCAGGCTACTGGGAGATTCCTCAGCTCTTACATGATCTCAGAAGTGACCTAAGTAATAAGGAGGGTGCTTCAAGAGCCTGCCAAAATGGATCCTTTTTGGAAATACAGACAGTAGCTGAAGCAGACTCAAACAGTGCTTCTTGTCTCTGTTGTGTATAATGAATAGGACAAAAAAAAGAAGCTGGAAAAAGCTCCATCTCTGACACTGGTATTCTTCTGTATCTCTTGAGATTTTTTGACAGCTTTTCAGTTACCTGAAGTAGAGATGATGTAACTTCACGTTATAATATCAGCAGAGTATGGCCTGCTGTGTAAAATAAAACACTAGAGATACCTTCCAAAGTACAGCACAAAGAGAAGGTATTCTAAGCTGTTTAAGCCTGAAGAGTCAGTCCTGTAAGTTTCAGGGCTAATGAATTCCTGATAAGAAGTTCCTGAGCCAGAAAACTCATAGTGGGACTAATGGAAAATAGCAAATTAACTTAAGGTGGCAATCAGAATTTGTCAAGCACAGGTAGTTATCCAGTCCAGACTGATGCTGCGAAAGGCTGGCAGCACTGTAACTTCCTGGGCTTGATGGAAGATCCAAAACAGTACAGAGAAAGAAACCAAGGAGGGGTGTAGGGAGGGGTGGTGTGGAAAAAAAAAAGAATAGAAAGGAAAAATGAAGAGCACATGGAGATCCGCAGGCCTGGGATACTGAGAAATGCCATCTGGTTAGAGATCAAGCCTTGCCACAGATTATACCTTCCCCCCCCCCAAGAATTGGCAAAAACTGCTTTTGCTTATCCTAGCAGAAAAAACAAACCCTGGAGACATTCTCAGTCCATTTTACAGCCAAAGTGCCATCAGCACATCAGGCCTATCCCTCTGAACCCAGCCAGGCAGAGAACTGCCCCAGGGCAGAAGTATCTGCTATCACTTCCTCTCTGCCATGAGTGGCACAGAGCCAGGCAGACCCCACAAGACAGAGCAGCGTGGGCTTCTTTGGGATTTCTTTTTTTAAGCTGCAGACGTTCAACTCACAAGTAACTTGTGCAACATCTATTTTAGTACCACAGACAAAAAAAAATAATAATAGAAAAAAATCTCAGTCATTGGCCTGATGACTGCTTACTTTGTCCTTCGGTGTTAAGGCAGAATTTAACCTACATAACATTTCTGTATTGCTGTAGCCAGAGCATTAGATGGTTACACTCCTTACAACGCTTTGCTACTGAGCTGGAATGTTGGCAGTGAAATCCCACAAGGCTGGTTTATGTCTTTCCTTTATGGCCTGAGTTTTGAACAGGCCCAGTGATACCAAACAAGCTTGTTTTCTGAGCTAGCTCAAACCTGAGGCTGTTGCACCTTTTCATTCCTGGGTTTATCAAGCGCTGAAGCACAACAGCTTCCCAGACACTTGAGAAGTAGAGAGCCAAAGTTCATTAATTCATTTGTTAGCAAACATCTTTGGCTCCTTGATCAGCTCAGCCAAATGGAAATAAGAGCTCCAGTCTCAGAGAAACTCAGACCTCCACGTGGCTTTGAGCTTGGGACTTTCCAAAGAAAGGCAGCTCTGAAATACTTGTGTGCAGACAGACAGCTTGCATCTCAGGCACTAGGGCAGAAATCAGCAACAGAGCTCCAGAGCTCATGGTGAAAAGGCTGTTCTATGCAGAAATGCACACAAGGACCAGACACTTCTCATGGACACAGAATGCCTGATGATTTTTTTTTTTGAGGTGTTTTTCTTCATATTTAAAGGCCATATTTCAATCACCATCAGTCATTTCCCCTCAAGTTAAAACCTGACTGTTAATTGTAGGTGTTTCATCTTGGTGAGGTTGTGAAGCTGGAGCCAGGATGGTGAAAATCCTGCACTCAGCACCAAAGGACTCTGCTGAAGCCTGTCATTTATCGCCTGAATGGAAAGAGTAACAACCCAACACAAATATTTGAACTTCTTTTTGTTCCTGGCAGGGCTCTTGCAGCATACACACGAGCAAATTGCGTTTGTTTTTGCTAGAATGGGAGGAGCAATAGAGACAGAGTTGGGTATGAATCAAATCCAGCACATGGGAGAGGCAGATGCTGTTCCCAGGGCCGTGCCCGCGTGTGCAGGGCTGGAGCACCAGGAAGGGTAGTTTTATCAAGGCAGGGCATGTTGTTTCCCAGAGCCTTATCAAGGTATAGATCAAGAATGGTTGTTAATTATGAAGAGCAGCACAGGGCAGAAACTCCAGTGGGTAAATCCTCTGCCTCCCAGGGTATGAGCAGAACCAAAGCAACCATAGGAAATGCCCCCAGATCTGAGCAAAAGTCCAGGTGGTCCAAACCTGGACCTTCCTCAAAACTCCTTCAACTTGGTCACATCCCACTTGACTGGAGTATAACCAGACAAATAGTGCCCTTCAAAATAATGGCATTATCTTGTCCTTATTTCAAAGTGAGGGCAGGACCACTGGAAAGTTCAGTGACCCCAGCTGCATGACCACACAGTTGTTCCGCACAGGAGCGGGAGATCAGAGGCCTCCACCTCCTGCAGACCAAGAGGCCGTGAGCAGACTGGGTTTCACTGATAGCACAGGTGCAATCTAAACAGCCTATGGAAAAACAAATGGCCCGTCAGTTGATAGGCCTGATTCCCTGGCTCACAGCCCAAGGAGACAGGCAAAGGATTCTGAAGACAGCCTTTGAGTGAAACACCCACCAGAGGTGAGTGACCAGTGACCTGCACAGGGGACAAGGATTTTGCTGAGGAGCACCAGTGAGGACACCGTCTCCCCAGTTGGGTGCTGCCCCACTCTCCCTCCTGGCACTGGATTCACCAGTGATCACAAGGGGCTGCTTGTCTACAGTTTAGAGTGTTGTCCCTAGTGACGTAACTTGTAATCAATAAAAACAGCAAGATTAGAATTAACTTCCAGTATTTCTCCTACTGCTCACTCTGTTCTAATTCACCATGGTTTGGTAATATACTGTATTTGGTCTTCTATTCTGACCTAAAAAAATAAATAAATCTGCTCTGCGTTCATGGCTTCAAGAGGAAAGAAGTGAAGGAGAAAGTCCCAACAGCAATGTTGTCTTTGCTGCTCTGCCTGTAGAGATGGGCTCAGCGGGACACAGCTGCTGCATAAACCACTCTTCTACTGCAGCTCAGCTGCTTCTGCAGCACTGGGAACAGCAACCCAAAATATCAGCCTTCAGAAGTTTGGTGCTATGATGAATATTCGCTGATACATGTTTGAATTATTTCTTAACATTTATCAAAGCTCTTCACATCCGTCTATGCCAACATGTTTCGGAAGCCAGGTTCAAGCGAGGCGAGAGGCCTAACGGCAGACAGAGAACAATGCCACACTTTCTCTCTGCTATCTGCATCAAGATTACAGCCCAGGACCTCCACTGTGCACACCTGCCCAGTCCAAACAAAGCTGAAGATAGCACGTGCGTAAACACACACACGTTACAAGGACAGGCAGGCACGGAGCTATGCCTTTTGGTGGAGTCTCTTGGCACGTATTTGTTTGCTTACCGTTAGTGACACGGACAAGCAAGTAGGAAGCAGAGTTAATTAGAACTAAACACCTTAATTGTGTTTGCAAGGCTCAGGATAGCATTAGAGCACTTCCCATGCTTTGGGAGCACAGCAGAGAGGGATATTTCTTAAGAGCTGGTAAAGCAGCCTCTTCAGATATTTGTCAAACCCATTTCTCTTGGCAGCCTCCTCTTGGGACCCAAGGAGACAGAAATTACTAAGGGATCAACATCTCCTGGCGAGCACTTGCTGAGTCAGCCTGTACCAATCTTCAAATACTGATGGAAGGAGAGACACTGAATGGCTTTGTCCAGGATCTGTAGAGGTACTGGCTCACAGCTACAGTCACCTCATCCTGCCCACGCCCAAGGGGTGGGTAGAACAGGGCAAAGCACAAAGCCCTGCACTTCTAGTAACGTGGGAGGCAAGGCAGCCAGTGCTGGCTCCCAGTGGGGAGGACAACAGTAAATACACAATGCAGAGAAGAGGGTTTTACTCTACCAATGAGAAACAGCTTATGCCAGTGGAAGACCAGTAGAAGAGAAACACTGGGGCCATGCCCCTTCACAGCAACAAACAGAACACCGTGCAGTTTGAAACAGATCAGTGGGACAGATGACCAGTGAGCCGTACTTCAGAGCTGCCGTGACAGAGCGTGCAGTTCTTCCATTACATCACCGCTACCTTGCTTGACCCAAGGGTTAAGAATAACAGTCCGGCTCCACTGCCTCATGCTGCCAGAACAAAGCTATTTAGAGACAGGCCTCCTAAGGCAGCCTGGCAGGCAGAAGAGCTTTGAGAGGTAGGACCCATCAGTACCCCACAAAGGAGAGGGAGGCCAGTCAGGACACGACTTCATTCCTATAAATGCAAGAGGTGCCAAGTGTTTGGCATGTGCTTTGCAGAATAGGATTAGCATGGGCCCTGCAAAGCTCTACTTGCCTGAGCATGACTTTTGCTTAGGGGGGTTCTGATCTCACTTGTTTATACTGGTTGTACATGATCATGAAACCTTCCAGAGCCAACAGAGATGAAGGAAGTAAATTCCCCGGCAAGCTGCTCTATCCAGAATCAGCCCCCTCTCTCGGTGGAGGACTCAGCAGCCTACACAAGACATTGTGTTTTTCATGAGACTAGAATAGGATCCATGTCCAATTTCTGGTCAAGACCTACTGCAAGCTTCACTCACATTGACAAAGACATCTTAGAGTCCCGCCCTCATATCCCCCAAGACAGATGAGAGGGTATGAGGGAGATTGGGCACAGCAGTGCTGTGGAACTGCTTGCTGAATGCTAAAGATGGTCTGTCCTCCCTGGGAAGCCAAATATCTGCACCCCTCTGAGGCACAGTGCTGGGAACAGCAGGAATTCACTTAATTGCAGGGGTACCACGGGAGAAAGAGGCACTTGAACAGCCAGAGTACTCCACTCTTCTTCATGGTCTCCCTTACACACATATTCCTTGCATCCTGGCAACACTGCTGAGGCCCAGCAGACACATCTGGACAGATGTTTTAAAGCAGCACCACAGATATCTGTCAAATCCCATCACACAAACCTACCCTCCACAGATGCTCCCAGGTCACTCCAGTCCTACTTTCTCCCAGCTTCATATTCCCAGGTCAGACTGTTGGAGATTCACCAGATATGATGTGGTGTTTCTGATCCTCATGACCCTGGGCTAAGGTCATGCTATTCTTTAATAGGTGGTGGTCATCCATTATACAGAGATAAGAGAAGTTCTCTAACCACTAGTGCCTGCAGAGCTCCAGGATCTTCTTTCCTAGGAGACCATCAACTCCAACTAGATCTGTGCATTTTTGCAATGGGGAGGGAGAACTTCATGTCAGCAGATAAGGGCAAAAAGAGAGGATGAACACAGCAGTGGAAAAAGGGAGGGTAAAAGCAGATAACTGTCGTAAAGCACTGAGCCTTTTGCTTCTGCATGCTCAGGAAATTAGAGCGGTTAAGAGCCTGGGCTGAGCATTAGTGATGACATTTCAGATAAGTTCAAGCACAGCAATGCAAATAAGCAGTGCAAAGAGTTGCCACCACTTCCATGGAAACCCCTCCCTGTGAGTTCTGCTCTGAGGCAGGGCTTCAAGGCAGGAGCACAGGTTCCATCACAACAAGCCCTCATTGGCCACAGTCACTCCATTACCTGGCAACTTCAGAAACAAGCAAACCCATGCCATAGCACTGCTTCCTTACTGCTGTGCAGAAGCTGATGTGTGCAGTGTGTAGCTGTCATCTAAGTATACAAGGAGGAGCAGGGTGAATCCCCAGAAGCAGAGGAGTTGCAGGATGCGAGATGACCATGGTGCTTTAAGACAGCTGATGATGGACTATTGCCACATGAAGACCACCCAACACCATAATTTTCTATTCCTTGGACATACCCAGTTTCAGATTCAGAATAGCCATCAATTTCTCAGGCTGGGAAGAGGAAGGAGATAGTCACTGGGTTTCCCTGCAACCACTGAGCTCTCTGCCCTGCTCTATGGGAAAAGCATGACTGAGGCCATCCTGGCTTGGCTAGTTCTGCAGAACAGATGGTGTGGGACAAAAAATAGGGCATTTCCACCCCTTGAAATTTAGTGGAGGAACTCTGCATATAAGTAGGGCTTCCACAGTCATCACCTGTGCTCCCCCCAAAACCCTCCTCTGGTCCTGACAGAGAAGAAGAGACCAAATGTCTGATTTGGAGCAAGAGACCCTCTTGCTCCTAAGGTTCCCAGCTGTACAACACATTGGCTTGGTTTGGCTTGTCAGATGTGGGGTGGGGCGGTCTCCCCCCAGGATGTGCCTTTCCTCACATGAAGCCCAAAGACAAGTTGTCACAACCCAAGCAGCATAGCCCATAAATCTTGACACAGTTCCTTGGGAAGCTTGTGAAGTCTTGTCCTCAGCGCAACAAAGTGACCCTGTTGGCAAAAAAGCTCTTCCCCAACCAAGCCCTGCTTGCTGAAAGTTTGCTGAAAGACAGATCACTGTCCCAGTGAAAGCCAGGCCTGGGTGTCATTTTATTGGACTGGTTTGGGAGTGCAGTCAAGCTCAAACCCCTTTAAAAAAAACCAAAAACCAAACATGATACCCAGATCCTTCCATACCATTGAGAAATAAGGCCACTGGAGCTGGCAACCTAGTGCTGAGTTAGAGTTTCACTGCTGACAGGATCATAAATCCCAGAGGTTTGGGATTTGTTTTTGTTTGTTTTTCTTTTTAAACCAGGGCCCAAAAATTTTGGGCAGAGGACAGGAAACTGCTCTGGCAGCTCCTGTAGTAATTTTATTAGTGCCACAAGGTCAATAATCACTTGTACTACAGGAAATGCACAGACAGCCCCTCTGCTTCCCCATTTACAGCTCTAGCACATGCCTACAGCAATCCTCCACATACCACCCAGCTTTAATGCCCTCACCTATTCTTAGCCCAAGCTGGTCTTCTTATAGACTATTACTCAGCTATGTACTCCCTGGTTTTGGCTGTCCCATGTCCCTCCCCTGGCCTGTTCCAGCCCACAGGGCCAGCCAACTCCCCCTGTCTAGAAATTTCAGAGAAAAGCAAGTAAGTGATCCACAGCATCAAGCTTACCAGGAACTGCTGGGACATGAAGAGATAGGACAAGCCCCTTTCCCCTGGAAAAAAACATCCTCTGGTCTCACTTCTGCTGCTTATAGCAGCATCAGGCTCAGCCCTGGCTTGCACACCATGCTCACCTGGCAGAAAGGGTGGAAAAAACAAGGCAGGAGAGCCAAGAGGCAGCTCTGGTATTTGTCCTCTCACAAACTCCCATGGCAGAAGCAAAGGACAGCTCCACCTTCAGGAACTGCAGCAAGGCTGGAAGGGTTGAGGACCTCCTACAGATATAGGGCATCATCCAGAGCAGCTCCACCTGAGCTCTGGGGCCGAACCCCAACACCTGCCCTCCTGACACACCACCACTGATTAAACTGAGGGCTGAGGAGGGAAATGGCATTCTAATAAACTAGAAAGTCCCATTTTAGAAAACTCCTCTGGGGTAAGGGCTGAGAATCTTTGCCTCAGCTATCAGGGGACTGTGGGAGGCAGGAACCTTTTATAGCACACACACCTGTTTATGATTTGAATCAGAATGTAAAGATGAGTTTCTTCTCAATAATTTTATTGCATTTCTCAAGCTGTGAAATCCCAGGTCTTGTCTGAGATGACTTACTAATTATTTTTAAATCCAGGCATTGCTATCAGTTGAAATCTGTCCCACCTTACTTTTTTTTTTTTTTACTTTTTTCTTTCCTTCTGCTTTTCTTTGTGGTACCAAAACAGGAAAAGACCTTGAGGGCTGGCTGAGACTGAGGATGGGTTGGAGTTGGAGCTAGCAAAAACTTTGACTGGGACCTTGGAGCCAGCCCCAGCAAGAATAGCTGCCATAAACTTGGGCTTTAAGCTTTAAATAATCCTGGGTTCAGATTGCCAGTGCCCCTGCTTTAAATTCCCATCCCTCCTATTACATAGAAGTATTTCAACTCTGAATTGATCTCATAAACCCCCCCTAAGAATTTAAATAGAAAATATCCAGACAGGGCAATATGCAACAGGAATATGATGCTCAGGTTATCTTTTTCAGAGGGCAGACATGGCTTTTCCAGCTAAGGATGTTGTTGCCCAGAGGAGCTGTGGATGCCCCCTCCCTTGAAGTGTTCATGGCCAGGCTGGATAGGGCTTTGAGCAACCTGGTCTAGTGGAAAGCGTCCCTGTCCAGGGCAGGGGTGTCAGAACTAGATGATCTGCAATGTCCCTTCCAGATGAAACCATTCCGTGATTCTATGTTGTTGTGGAGGGCAGCTGGCCCAGGAGCTCAGGGTAGGACCAGAGGAATCTGGGCACAGTGACGGTACCAGCGCAGCAGAGCATCAGCAATGATTTGGAGCAGAGACACAGCAGTTTTGTTACATTCCTGTTTCTAAGCGGTGGGAAGCCCGGCTGTGAGGCTGGAGAGAGCGCTCCCTGCAGCCAGTGCGGCGGCTGGACGGAGAGCTGGGGCTGGAGGAAATGCTGCCCGGGGTTGGTTCCGCGGCAGGACTGAGCGCTGGGACTGGAGGGAGCGCTGGGGCTGGAGGGAGCACTGGGGCTGGAGGGAGCGCTGCCCGGGGCCGGTGCCGCGGCTGTTTCCGCTGTCCTTCTACGGTCGCGCCCGGGACACCCGCTCTGCCGCTCGCCCAAGCCCCGCCTGTGCCCCCGGCCTCCCCTGAGCCCCCGGGGAAGGCTCTGCAGCCCCCCCTGCCCACGCACAGCTTTGCCCTTACCTGGCTGTGCCCCCCGCTCAGCCCCTCTCGGGGACAGCACCCGGCCTCCCCAGACCCAGAAGAGCAGGCGGTGAGCCTGGCTTCGGAGGAACATCCCAGAGGGTGAGGTGCCCAAGTACCAGGTTTGTGCTGTGATTCGCACCCATTGCCTCTACCCTATGAACCCCCTGCAAAGGCGGTTGTAACTGGCCGGGATTTCTGAATACATTGTGCCCAGCGGGGTGGCTGCGGAGGCTGATGCTCCCCACCCCATGCCACAGAGCCCCCCACTCCTCTGGGCACAGAGCATGCTCTGCTTCGGGTCTGTGAAGTGGATCCACCCTGCTTCGCACAGGTGGGGCTGCTGCATCCCCATGGCAGACTGGTGCAGCGCCCCGAGCACCAGCACACTGGCTAGAGTGGTTTCTTTGTGCCATAGACGTTTGCTTTCGATGCCCCAGCCCAAGCGACTCCACACTAAACCAGTGACCTTGACAGGAAAAGCTTTGGCTTCCATTTCCACCCCAGGGAAGCTCGAGTCTCCTGTGGCCACATCCAGAGCTGACGGCAATGGCAGGGCAGCTTTCCTGGTGGCCTGGGGAACAGCCAAGTAAGCCACATGCCCGGAGGAGACAGCAGCGTTTCTCCTTGGGGGTTGTCCATCAGCAGCAGAGCCCCAGTTCCTGCTCCATTTCCGATCATCAAAATGCATAACTTGAAGTAGAGAAGGGTGTATTGAAAGCCTTTCCACAGGCTTTACTTATAAATCACAGTCCCCCACATTAAATAAACTTAGCTTAACCTGATGTCTCATTACCGTGGGTCCCAGCAGCACTGTGACCACATCAGCACAATTGTGGGGCCACTGGTCCTTCTCACCATAACAGGCTCCTTGGTTGGGCTGGAGAAGTTGTGGGAATACAGACAGACATGTCCCTGCCTCCTCTGATCCTTCGGGTGCAGCTTCTGGATAGGTCTTGTTTGTGGAGGAAGACCCGAAAAAAGAAAAAAAAAAAAAAGAAAAAGAAAGAAAAATATAGAGGGTGTCTTCCCCTAGAAGCTGTGCTCCTACGTGGTCTCAACTCCAAGAGGAATCTGTAACCTGCTGTCACCCCAGCAAGGACTAAAAACCTTGTCTTCTTTACTCCAGAGGGGAGAGGAAGAAAAGCGCTGTGAATGGAAGGCAAATCCCATCTCCCGCGCTGTCAGCCCCCACCGCCCTGCCCCTGCAGCCTCTGCTTGGCCCAGCAGGCAGAGGTGGGATGGACGGCTGCTCTGAGCAGAGCAAGACTGATACAGGGGGAACACCAAAGTCAGCTTTACTCAGCACAGGGGGCTGCTATGGGTGAGGGTCTTTGTAATTTTTATTTTAAAGGATATTTAATCGTTTAATGGGAAGTTTCCATTGACTCATGCCCCATAAAATCTTCAGCACATCATCCTGAAAATAGCTGCACCCTGTGAATGATTTGGACTATTTAAAAATGCAAATAGCAGAGAGGGAAACTCAAGGTGACCCCTTTTTTCTATCAGGAGGCAACTCTGCACTTCTCCTGCCCTTCCTGCTGTGCCATGGAGGGCTTTGCATTATGCCCCAGGGCACCAGGGCCGGTGGAGCAGACTTGGGTCCCACATTGACATGCCTTAGGCTCCCTGTCTGCTGCTGGGTCTCCCCCAGGAGCTGGCCCTGTCAGGGGAAGCAAGAGGCATTTCTGTGGAGATTTACAGATCAGGGCAGAGGAGAGCAGTGTGTCTCAGCAGCTGTTGCCCATTTCTCTCCTTTAACACTGCTTGACAACACTGGATTGGAGGACCCTGGCCTTCCTGACATCTCTATCACGGTTGCTAGCACAGGTTCTCACTCACCATTTTCAAGGACTCTGAGATGCCCAAATTATACCACAGAAAGTGGATTAACAGTGAGGAAAAAAACCAAAAAAGCAGGAACATCCTAATGCAGTATTTGACCTTCCAGCAGAGGCATCAAGAAGAGTTCGAGGCTGACTGTGCAGCATTCGTCATCCCTCCAGCCCATCCTCAGCACATCCAGGTATGACAGAGTCACAAATGAACACGACACATCTTGATCTCTCCCAAAAAGTAACCAATCTGAAACAGGAACTCCAAGAGCAGGAGTTCATGCGCACGGATTAGGCTGGGGTGGTTGGTGTAACTGCATCTCATTTGGCTGCTCTCAGCAAGGCTGCTCTTCACGTAGAGGTGAGGCTGCTCTGAGCCTCAGCAGTCAGCACCTTACTGCAGGTGGCAGCCTTGGTCTGTCAGAGGACTGGGAGAGCTCTGTGTAGGCAGCCAAGGTTTATTAGAGAAATTGTTAAACTCAAACGACTCAGATACAAAGATCAGCTGCACTGCTTTCTGAAAGGCAAAGGTGTTTCTGACCCGTAGAAACTGATACAGGTTGCCGAGACATCAGTGACCACAGTGGGTTTGACAGTAAAATGATCACCTTGCAGTTAATCTTAGTGGAGTCAAAGTTTCTTTCTACCTAGTACATCCAATAGGATGCGTACATTGTGTCAGCATGTAACTACCCCTCTCACCTACAGCCTTGCTGTCTCTCCTCTGGGATGTTGCCATCCGTGTTGGCAGCATCTCTTCTGCTCCCATTCAAACACAGTATCTCCCCTGTCCCTCATGTGCCATGTTTAAACATCCAAAGCAACATATCTCTATGGAACATTTCTAAATTCAATGTTAGGCTGCTCTATCTTTAACCGGATGGGAAAATAAGAAGGTGCAGAACTCAAAATCTGTTATTAGACCTTTAAACTAAAATTAAAAAGAAAAAACCACTGTTCACTTCTCATGGAGAATTCAAACCCTTCGCTGGCGTGCTCCTAGGAATGTCGTTCTGCTTGCAACAGTTAGCATCATGGGATCGTATCCACCTCCCCTTCCTGGAGCACCATGGCGTTGTCTCCTCTGTGGGATGAGATGTCATAGGGCTGCACACATCAGTGTTGCTGTCCACACGCTTGTCAGCACGAGGCTGGCTGATAGTCTGAGCAGAGGGCAAGCCCAGAGGGACGGGGAGGCCGAGGTGCAGGAGCAGACCTCGTAGCCATTTTCTGAGCGGCTCTGGTCATGCTGCCCTGGTTTGGAGCGTGCTCCTGTCCTGCTGCTCCCGGCTGCTTCTGGGGAGTCGGACTGCATGTCGCTGCACACCAGCCAGTCTCTAGCGATGGACTGGGGATAACCAGGCTGGGCCTCAAGGTCACTGTCCAGCACTTTCCAGTACTCCTTGCCCCTGAAGAAGTAACTTGCACCTGTGAAGAGACCAAAACCCAAAGACGAGATGAGTGGTGATGGGCACTCTCCCAGTGGAAAGGGCACAGGAGCACTTGGAGCAGCAGAGGAGCACTCCCAGCCCAACTGAGCCCCAGGGAATGGAGGCACATGTGACACCACTGCTTGTTGCCAATACCCTCTCTCACTGCAGGGGCACAGCGGCTGCTGCTGGGGTGCTCAAAAAGATGATGCTACACCCAGCTGGAATCTCTTACACCAGCCAGAAGCCACTAGACAGATGGGAGGCGGGTGGGGAGATGTTGGCTCTTCTATGGTGGGTCCTAGAGCAGATCCCTCTGGTACCCAGGATGTGCAGGATAAAAACTCTAGTAAATCCATGGCTGGACACATCATACACATCTCTCAGTGGCCATCAGTGGATAGTCTTCTAACAGGGTATGGTAAGGCTGAAGAAGACCTCGCTTACTGGTTAATGACCTGGTGTGTGTTTGTGCTGCCATCCCTGGGCTCAGGTACATAACCTGAACCTGGCAGGACCCTGGGAACCTTCTGCCCTCGTCTGAGTTTTTTCCACTCTGAACTGGGAGGTTGTGAATTTTCTAAGCAGGCCCCATGCTCACGGAGGACTCCTACCCACCTGAAGAGTGAATTGCTCTCAACAGCTTTGGAAATTCAGCTTGAAAAACCTCCAGAAATGTCCCTCCCCTATGCCTGGTTGAATGTTTGCTATTACACCATTAGGTTGCTGGTAAATAAAGCCTGGAAGTGCCACTTTGTTGTGAATGGCTGGTTGTAAACATCCCTTGTGACAACATTTTTTGTGATTTTTCAGGCAGAAGAAACCACTGAGAAATCTCAACCCCAGAAGATAAGTTGTAACTCTGGGGAAAACATCTCCTTTAAAAATATTTTCAGTCTCTATTCTCATTTATCTAGCTAAAAATCCAACGACAACAAATTCAGTGAGGAGGAAATCAACATGTATTAGGATAAAAATCACCGCAAAACAACATCAACTGTGTTCTTTTAATAAAATTAAATTATTAGGCCCCCAGGATATTTTTGTTGTCTGCTTGAAATTACAGAGTCTTTTAGCAAGCAGCCCAGGGAGCTCTGGCTGGGAGCCCACCGCCCTCTTCAGCTTTCAGACACTGGGAACTGTCGTCCCATCTGTGGCTGAGCAGTTTGTGTCGGCAGGCACAGTAGAAGGGGCTATAGCTCAAGTGCAAATGAAGCACTGTTGGTTTTTTTTTTTTCCCTTGTGTTTTTTGAACCAGCATATGGACTCACCATCTGACCACCTCATGGCATCATCTAAAGGGCTTGGTATTCCCTTCCACAGCATGGTCTCTGAAGGGTACCCAGGATCCATCCTCCGCTCGTGGTCATCGTAGCACCAGTAGAGATTGTCCTTAAAGAAATAAGTCTTGTCATTGTGGGCCCAAGAGAAAGCAGCATCGATTCCTCCCAGTGGCAGACCGAAGTCTGAGATCGGCCGTGGGTATCCTTCCTCCACATTATTGTCTTTGAAGACCCAGTATCTGTCTCCTGTAGAAAGGAAAGAAGCACAGGGCAAAATCACATTTGTTTCACAGACAAAACCAGCATTCCCCTACAGACAAGCCGATGTTTCATCACCTGTTTCCGTGACAATCCTCAGGACTGAGCTCTTGGCATTTAAGGATGGGGATAGGAAAGCAGGAGCCTGGTGGGAAACCTTAATCTTTGAATAGTTATGGTTCTTTTTGTCCATAGACCATAGCCCCCCTTTGCTCCTGAATGGCTGCAGGAGTGATTGGCTCCAGGACATGAACACGCCAACAGCTCTAGCATGTTTGTCACTTTTATGTATTTGGTTGTAACATTTGATTTTCTGCCCCTTTGATTTCTGACTGATATCCAACTGCAAGAAACAAAATGTTACATGCAGCTTTTGTGGGCAAATTGAGCACTTTCTGCCTGCTATTCAACCCCTGAGAAGCAAAGTGTAGTCCCACTTTGGAAGAGAAATCACCACACTTTTTAGTGCCAGCCAGGCTGAAGGACTTGTGGATTTTAAGGGATGTAAGAAGGATGCACAGGGGCTGGACAAATCCCATCTGAACAGTGAGCTGCTCTTCAAGTGTCCTGCACAGCCACCTCCACCAGCCCTACTCTGGGCAGAAGAGCACTGTCAATATGGTTTTTTTTCTGATAAAAATGGAGCCTGACATGTCTGGCCCCTGGTCTGTGGCAGAACAACAAAATGAGCCCAGATCTCTCAATTCCTAATCATCTAGATCCTGGGACAGTCCTTCTGTTCATACAGTTGTCTCTTCGGGAACCTGCAGTGTCCTTTTAGGTGTCACACAAACTATTTTAAAGGTCAGGCTTTTTCCTCCCTCGGTTTGCTAGAAAATCTGAAGGGGCACTTAGATACACGCCCATCTATCAGCTGCAGGACCTTAGAGGCCAGGGTAACCTGTGTGCTTTGGTTTCTGTCCAGGGATCAATGAAACAGCACTGGGGAGGGAAAATGAGATAGTATTTTATAGCCGGAAAGAAAATCTTGAGTTTAATCTTAGCAGCCTGGCAGAACTAACACAACACGTCACGCGTGACCACAGAGTGCTGTACCTTGCGGTGGCAAGGCCCCAGCTGTGGCACAGCTGTAATTCTGGCCTCACAGGCAGCCAGGAGGAGCCCCCAGCCCTGAGCTGCTGGGTGGCTGTCTGTTCTCAGCAGGCAGAGAAGGGAAGAAGGGAAGGAAGCGAGTGAGTGTCACTGCGCTCCGCAGACCTGGCTGGGAGGCTCTGGTGCCTGGTGCAAGGGCTGCCACGCTCCAGCTGACCCCGTTCCCTCCGGGTTAGTGGAAAGGCAGAGCGGGGCACGCTGCCCAGGGCAGCTGGAAAGAGGCAGCGGAGTCTTCTGTGTGCCGATCCGATCTGTGGGGAGAGGCAGGGCTGGGGGTGGGCTGGTGCTGCTCAGCCTGTGGGCAGCCTGGAAGGGTTCTGCCTGAGCACAGAGGCTTGCGCGGGATGTGATCCGTTCCTCCAGCCTGGCTGGAGGGATTGAAAACAAGTTAATGCCTTCAGAATGCTGGGTTCAGCACTTCTGAGACCAATAATCGCACCAGGCTCAGCACAGAATGGTCAGGAGACAAAAAGCAATTTCCATCTGGGGAGCACAGCAGGCCGGGATGTATTTAGCTCTTCAAGTGCACAACCTTTCTGAAACAAGAGCCTGTGCCTGCTGGGGGCTTGGGTGATATTCAGCACATGGGTAACATCTAACCAGCATGGGCAGAGAGTTTGGGGGGCACTTGGGCATTTATACAACAAACAAAAACTCATCTTTTTCCCTCCAGCTCTTCTGAAAGAAACTTGGGAGTTGTTTTAAATAAAAAGAGGGGATTATACCACTATTTTAAGAAGAAAAAAGAAAAGTAACAGAAATATAATTGGCAAAACCAAGCTCTTCAGTTTCATTTTTGTTCCCTCTGCTGCTGCTTCTCTTCTCAGCAACAAATACAAAAAGGAGAAAAGGCCAAAGGCAGAAAACAAAACCTGTAAAGTGTGTGAGTGAGTGGTTCCGGCTTTTATTTCATTCTTGAAAAGCTAAGATTTCAGTTACATTTGGCCAAAGTTTCTCTTCAATAACATTTTCTGGGGAGCACAAGTGCTGCTTTTTGCCTGCCATCCCTATGACCTGGTTTCTCCTGGCCTTGCTCACAGACAATAGGTCTTGGACCTGCCCCGGGAGAAACTCAACAGCTGCTGCTGGTGCCTCCTGCACGCAGAAGAGGTCAAAATGCTGCCAAGGGACTTTGGCATCGGGCTTTACACCAGTGAGACACACGTTCTACCTCCAGCACCGCGCTTGCTCTCACCTTTGAAGAAGACGATCTTGTGGTCACTGGTTCTCTCGTAGACGGCATCCAGGCTGTCCAGGTTGAGCGGCAAACCCCGCCAGAAACGGTGGATCTGAGCCGGCTGGAGGGAGACCAAGTGCTTATTGCGAGTCAGTCTCCAGAAGTACTTGCCTGGAGGAACAGACTGGACATTACTGAACCACACTGCAACCCACCTTCAGCGGGGCAGACGAGCGCCGGGCACGCGGCAGCAGCAGAAAGCAAAGCGCGTGAGATGGCAGCTATGAATGAGAGGTATCCTGCTTTCCACCAGCAGCTGCTCGTACTTTCTGTTTCTGACAGCCATTAGAAGAAATCCCCTTTCTGGGATCAAAATAATCCTCCGGACATTGCACTGGGGTTGTTATACTCCCAGCTGTGGTGTGAAGCTGCACTGCTGAAGCCGGAGCAGGTGAGAAGAACCTTTCATCTCCTCCCTCCCTGCTCTGCAGGGGAGCTGGTGGGACCGGGCAGTGGCTGAAGCTACACCAGGAACCAGCAGCCTTGAGCGAAAGGGCCTCCAAAGAAACATCCCTATTTCACCTATCCAGGAGCAGCTGCAGCTTCCCTCACACAGGGTGCCCAGCTGCCTTCCTATTTAGAAACGTGCAGGATGTTTTGGTGAAACATGGAAATACCCGAGAGGCTTTTTCGGTATAGAACAGGGAGGAAGAAAATGAAGGAACTATATTACTAAAACTGGAAGGAGTTGAGGTGGGTAAGGAGGCATGGTTAAGGAGTTTGGTACCATCTAGAGGTGTAGGATGAGCAGGGGACCTCAGTCCTGCAGTGCTCCCAGGGATGAATGTCCTGGTGGTGTGAGCGAACGCACTTCCAGCACCTGCAGCAACACTGCCCCAGCTAGAAAAGAGTGGGACTTGGGGTATTTCTGGAATATTTTGGGTAATGGAAAAGGAAATGGGTTTGTCCTCTGTGGGAAGGATGCCAAACCTTCTCCTGCTGAAGGGGCCTTGCGTGGGATTTCCCAAGGATTCTTAATGATTTTAGGGGCAACTCAAACCCCAACTCTCTGCGCTGGCTCTGAGATTCTCAGTCTGAGTTTTTGCAGCAGGCTTTGTGTTTTTCCTGGAGAGCTCCACACAGTCAGATCTGATCTGGAGCAAGACGACTAAGAGCCAGCTCTCAACTTTGTCTCGTATTTGTTATTGCCTGTTATAAATTATTACATGTTATTTACAGCTGCTCTTGCATGGATTCCCAAGGGGGGGATAAGCAACAGAAACCAAAGACGTGTCTTCAGCTTTGTATTCCTGACACTCGGCCCTTTCTCCAGAGCTGGCAGATTGTGACACCGTCTTTTAAAATTTTATGGAAATTGGATCTCAGCCTAATAATGCAGGAGGCAAAACTCTAACACTTAAACATCTGCAGAGAGGGAGTTTTATTCTAATTATAAGGATTTATATCATATTCTTGTTCTTCTGCTCCAGTTTGCATATTGGCTCTATCTGACTGAAACCCACAGATGAATAATACATTCAAATGCAGTAGGAATTGCCATAATTAGAGATTCCTTTTAAGAACATTAAAAAAAAAAATAGGATTCAAATTTGGTGGTCATTGTACATCAATGGAAACACGTATAATTAAATAAAGATGATCTCTGCATCTCTAATTAGCAAGGCACTAGATAAAGCCAGATTTTCACTTCTTTTAACAAGAAACACAGTTCGACATAATTCTTTATCTTTAGTAGATATGTATCTGGACTTCAGCATGCCCTGGGCTCATTTGTGACAAGGAGGGAAGCCCCAGTGCTTTTAACATTTCAAGCATTTGTCAGCGGTGGGCTCAGCAGGTGTGCAACTGCAGCAAAGCAACCTTGAAACCTACTCTCACACTCAGGCATAGCCTGGGCTGTTGGTTAGTTTGGTTGTTTTTTTGGTAAGCCATCAAGAAATGGAAAAAAAAAAAAGAGCAATGAAGTAGCAAGGCATTCTTAACGTGATGGTCCCAGTCTGCCCATGCTCGCATTTTGTCACAGGCAAGCCTGCTTGCCAAGGTGCTGCAGTTGCTTGGACAACTCTCAGCCAAAGCCAGATCTGTGGGGGAACTGCTGCCATTAGCATGCAGAAATATAATAAAATAATAATAATAATTTAAAAAAAACCCCTCAACCCCATGTTTGTTTAAAAAGCTTGATTTAAAACCACCCGCTGAGCTGGCAAACTGAGCAGGATGAAAGCCAAGTGTGAAGTCCTGCTGTCCTGTGCATCTAATTTTATATGGATGATGGGTTGAGGCAATTGCTTTCCTTAATACAAGGTGAGCTAGATCCCAGCTGTGTCCTGTGCTCTCCATCCTTTGGCTGCCTCTGGCAAGACTGCTGCATGCCCCGTGCAGACACACACATGGGCCAAAGCTGGTTGGAAACTTCAGGACTCTGTAGTGAGGCACCTACATCAAAGCGAGCGGTGTTTCCAAAGTGTGGAAAACCCACCTTTGCCTTTGACACGACAAGCCTGGGAGTGCTGGGGAGCTCTGGTCCCGGTGCCTTTGCGGTGGGAGAGGTGGCTGGGGAACCAGCCGGACCAGATCAGAACAAAATGTCCATCAGTGGAGGGAGCTCATCACTGGAAGTCACTGAAATCCAGCTGGTTGAGGTGACATCCCTATTCCTTGGTGCCCAGGACAGTTTGGTGGCAGAGATGAGGGCTCGGAGGAAGGTGCTGGGCTGGGGAGGCAGCTGTGCAGCTGGCACCCGCTGACACTGTGCTCTTTACATTTGTATTTTGGCCCACAATAAATATATCCAAAAATAGACACCAAGATGGATTTCTCTTTACTTTTCATCTTTTTTTTTTTTTTTCCCCTTCTGAAAGGACAGCCATTTATCATGGAGACCAGTTCTTGTCTCATATTTTCCTCTCTTCACTGTGGCTTTTTGGAGCTGGCATCTGAACAAAAACCACAGGGGAACAGCTTCCATATTGTGCTCCCCCGAGAGCACAGACAACATCCAATTTTCTGGAGCCCTTTTGCCGTTCTTGACTGTGACCCAAGACTCGTACTGTCATACCCAGATGAGTTATAAATGTCTGGACACTGCTCTTGATCCTTGAGGGAGACGCTTCTGCTTCCCTGCTGGGATGGTTTTGGGGTGGCCAGCTAATAGCCAGGGATGGAACAAAGTGCCCAGTGGGCATTCTTCTGTCTTGGTAAGATGGGAAAGAAAGTCCACAGAGTGCAGCCTACATGGGCTCTTTACAGCTGAGAAGGCACCGATGGGATCCTCGTCAACAGCTGGGCACCCCGGGGACACTCTGCCAGCAAGTGTTTGCTGACATGGGGCCAGATGGCTCTGCAATCGTGCGCATGTTGTCTTTGAGAGATGCACAGCAAGAGGCATTAGGGAAGGTGAAACGTGGGAGGAAACGAAAGCTGGAGGCATCCAGGAACAAAGTAGTGGAGAGTTGTTGTTGCTCTGCTCATCCTTTCTTTGACCCAGATTTCAACTTTGGGAGGGGGAATATCAGGTTTTAATTTTTCACTTGGGCAGCGCAGTTCGATGGGACACAGTGTGGTAGAAAGTGCAGGCTGGACTGTCTGCAGTCCAGCCGCTTCAGAGGGAAGCCATAAACCCTGGGACATGCCACATGGACATGCACCCACCCTGCTGTTAGAACACCTCTCCCTTGCAGACACTGCACTGGCTGTGCACCGCGATGGGCAGGAGGGTTTGCTGTCACCGTCGCTGCTTGCAAGTGCTCCTCTAGTCTCTCCTTCCTAATCATCCGTCAGATCCCCTAAATCTGGCTCGTGCCACCCGACCACTCTTGGCTGCAGGTCCCACAGGCTAATTATATGCTGGATTTAAAAATACCCATTTTTATAATTTTAAGTTAAATAGTGTTTCAGTTTCACTGACTTTCTCCTTTTTGAATATGAGATATGGTCTGTGTACTGCGCAGTCTTTAGGATACCTCTGGCACACCCCTTCTCCTCACAGTCCTCATTTCGCTGTGATCTCTGCCTGTCCTACAGTAGTGCCACTGCGTGTTCCCAGCCATGGGCCGTGTGGGCACCTCCTCCAGTGCAGTGACAGGGCACAAGCTGGGCACTTTCATTCGGCACCGGAGTCAGGATTCGCACTGAGGTTAAAATTCCCTTAGCATCCGTCCTCAGCCTCAGTGGGCTGATCGAAGGTCTAAGCCCTTTGATTTGAGCCAGGAGGAGTCAGCAGCATGTGACACACCTCTCGTAATCTGCAGACCCCGCAGCCTATAAACCCCGAGCCAGCTTATCCTTATTGCCTGCCCCAGACAGTCTGGCACTGCTGCTGCAGCATTGCACTGTCACACCAATGTCACCACAGGGCGATGCACGCCAAGACTGCTGGCAGCAGGCACTTACCTTTGAAGAAGAAAGCCTCTCCTCTGATCTGGGCCACTGCATCGAAGTGAGTGTTGCATCTGTTGGGCACGTCTCTCCTGAGCCTGTGGAGAGATGGCCAGGTGAGCACAGCCCAGGCGGGCAGCAAGGGGCCATGTCCTCCCTGGTGTCCCCCATCCCATGGACTGCATCCCCCTTGTCCCCAGAGTCCCCAGCAGAAGACCACAGACTGCTATCTGTCATCCCTCACGCTCAAACCCAGTCACATGCATGGGGATTTCCAAGGCGAGCTCGGGCAACCCTCAGCCTGAAGACAGCTTTGTGGCAGACGCGCTCCCCGAGCCACCGGAGACCGTTGCTGGGAGTCAAGCGGGGACACGCTCCACATCTACCAGCTAGCGTAACTGGGGAGGACAGAGCTGGCTTGCCGCTTCGAAGTGGCACAGAGCAGCTCAGCCGGCTGCTCCTGGGCAGCAGGACACGTGGTGGACGAGAGCCAAGCAGCATCTCGCTCCAGTGGCTGGGGATGTTGCTGCTCCGAGGCTGAGCTCCAAAATGCCAGTGCAAGGTGACGGAGCTGCAAAGCAGAAAGCAGGAGAGACCAAACATGGGGAGATGATGCCACTTGCGAGACAATGCCGTGTGGTATGTGGTGAAAGTCAACTGGCAAGTTGCACCTGAGATACTGGGCTGCATTTGACAGGATGGGTGGGAAAGGCACAGAGTATGAAGGCCCAAAAGCACTATGAATCCCATGGGAGAAATGACAATTGATGGAGGACAAGGAGAAGATGCTGGGAACGTGCACAGAAAAGCTGCTGTGAGCGACAGGGAGGCATAAATCTAATTTGCTAATAGAAGAGTTGGGCCTAGCTGCCAGCACTGGCTTCAGAGCTCTCTTTGGGCACAAAACAACAGATGTGGAGATGAACCCCATCCACTCTGACAGTGATACACGGGGCAGGATGAAAGGTTCTGCTCCTTCTGCTGCTGGTGTGAGACGATGGTCTCCTACAGCAGCAGAGAGAAACACTCTTGTCTCTAGGTGAAAACATGGCCATACAGAGCCTGGTGGACAAGCTCCATTAGAAGCTACGTGGGAAGAAAGATAACTAATGGCATTCAGCATGGTCAAGGAAAAGGGTCCCTTAGGACCCTCATAGCCTTTCTGCAACTCCTGGCAGCTGGGACACCTCCACTGATAGCAGGTGCTCAGCACCTCTGTACTGTAGGCATCACACCAAACAGGGCAAAGTGGGGTGAAGAAGGTAGGAAAAGTAACTGCAGCACAGGGATATTTTTTCAGAATTATATTCTTCTTGGTCCCATTACAGTAGGAATAATCTGGCTGTTCATACTTCAGTGCTGTTATCTCCCCTTTGCAGATGGGGCACTGAGGTACAGAGAAATAAAGTGACTTCCTCAAAGTCAAATCCCAGATGAGGTCAGACCAGGAGGTGAAGGTGACCTGCTCCATTTCTGCTGCTCTCATCTGAGTCACTGCTGGTATCTGGCAAAAATATGGGCGACCACAAACTCCTGCCTTTTTGTTCAGTGTCCCTTCCTCCTCTAACTGCCCTGCTGCCCTGGTAGTAAAATCATTTGGTAACTTCAACGTTTATTAATGCGCTAGATCCGGACCCTCCCTTAATGAGGGTACGCTGGTTGCTTGATTGACCCTCGGTGTAAGCTGTCCTTTGCCAATTCAAACCTGCGCTGGAGTCGGGCTATCGGTCCACTTGTTCCAATACTCACCCCCACAGGTACATTAGGGAGCTGCTCACCGTGGAAAGATTTAGGTAAGTTATGCTTGCACAAATCAGGATACTGCAGAGGAAGTTCAATTAAAATTCTAGCAAGGATGAATTCACCTAAGGGTGACGGGGACAAATTTGCATTAACACAAGTAAAACTTGAAGTCTGAGGGAAATGCAAAGCATTCCAAGATGATATGGAATTTCTGGATGTGCCTTGAATGATAAAACTTTGCTAAGAGGCAGACAGCACCTATCACTTGTTCCTGATCTTAACCACTTCAGTTGTGGGCTGGACGGCCAGTCTGCGCTGTACTGCTTGGAAAAACAACAGCATATGCAGGAGATGATCAGGAGATGCGAGGAAGAAGGGTCACTTCTGTATATGTACGTTTTGCAGAAGACAAGAGGTCCAGAAGGAAATACCAAAGCCAGAGTGAGCAAGCAAGATACTGATGCTTGAATGGAGCTTCATTACTAGATGTCCTTTGCAGGAACATCAGTGACAGTTGAAAAGAAACAAACTTGACTTACGGGACAGTGGAGCGGTTCTCTGGCAGCTCTGGCAGGACAGGATGGTCATCGGTTTTGCTTATTTCAGGCTTGGCTGTGGGGGACACAGATTCCCTGACTCCTGTGTGTAAAGACAAAAGCAGTAGAAAGGTACACCATCCTCCTGAGCAGCTCCACTCACCCCAGAAAACAGCTATTCCAGTGCGTCTCATGGCAGAAGTGGGTCATAGCCGAGTGAGGGACACAAACTTACCATAGAGCTGCCATATTCGGACTTTGTCCTCATACGGTAGGTCATACTTCAGAGGATCTCCCACTGGACCTTGGTAGTAGGGTCTCATGATAGATTCTATGGCAGCAATGTGGGTCAAGCCAATGGCATGGCCAAACTCATGGACTGCTACAGCAAATAAGTCCATCCCGTGAGCATCTGAAAATAAAGACAACATTGAAATAAAAGTCACTGCATATCGATTGTATTTTGGGGGTTTGGGTGAGCTGTGAGTGAAAGTATAGGCATATGTTGGATAAACTGGAAAGAAAACCTTTGGAAGAGGTGAAGTTTGAAAAAGACATTTTTCTCCAGTTGGAAAAAGGAGACTGAAGTGTATCATATGAAAATGGAAAGGAAGCTAGATGTCAGGCCATACTGAGAGTCCTCAGCCCCACAGAAGCTTGGGGATCACCCCTCATATTCCCAAATCACTAGTGGCACCCAAGAAAGAGATGGACAAATGGCTGAGATAGTGACCTTGGCACAACCATCCATTATCCCCACTAACTGATGCTGCAGGAGCTAGGCCAGAGCACTCATCTCCCAGATCTTATGCCTGCCCTGTAGCAGCTGCCGACACAGTATTTCTGATGCCCAGAACACCAAATCTCTGCAACCACTATCCAGAAGCTTGTCAAAGCCCACGATAACGAACAAAGCCATGTGCCAAGGAACTGGTGAGCACCTGCCTGCCCACGGTACTCTGCTGGGCTCCTCTACCTGCACAATGCTGGCATCCCACACTGCTGCCCTGGCTAAATCCGCCGCAAATGCACACAAAACCAGAGCTGTCCACCTGCTCATCGGCCACCAACCCTGCTCACCTAACTGCCATCCTGACAGGAAAAGGCAGAAGGGGCAGGTGACCACATCCTGCTTGTTTCCAGAGGACTTGCCTGTCTTCTCCCCTTCCACACCTTGTGCTGGTGGGGCTGCAGCTCTGAGGTCTTCTCCCTTAGGCAGACACTTTGATCCTCACAAACAACACTGGGCATCAGGGAGATTTTATTCAACATGGATATCTTCTCCAATTACTTTTTTTTCCTCAGTCTGGGGTATCTTTACTCTATTCATTCCCCAGATTTCCTTATCTGCAATTCAACCCCCGGTGCCTCACACTGCACCCCCACACAGACCAACCTATACTCTCCAGAGACCCAACATACTCAGGTCAGGTCTCATCGGGGGTTAATTCCCACTTCCAAACCTACACCTCTGTAGCCAAGGCAAAGGAAGAACTTCTCTCAGGAGCTGTATGGAGCTGATCCTGCTCCATGCATTCCCACCACCCAGCCCCAGACCAGCTGGGCCAAGCAGCAGTGCGGCACAGCAACGCTCTGCAGAGCAGTACCAGAGGGTGGCAATGATTCTAAGTGTGCTTCTTGCAAAGATCATGGCTGCAAGTATTGTAATAAAAAGGCAGTGAGGTCGGAAGGGTCTCTGTGGAGTTCAGGGGAGCCCGATGTTCCCTGAGCCGTGGTCGGGACCAAAGGATATGTGCAGAAGGAGCTGAGGCTGATCCTGCACAATCCTTAGTGCTCCCCACCAGACCTGAGGTGTTGGGGGTTGGGGGGGGAATATTTTTGCTGAATTCTGTTTTTTTCCTTGATGACTATTAATTACTGTGCCTGTAAACAGCCGGGATTTTTATAACCTATGCTGTTTCCCCCAGCACAAGGAGAGAACAAGACATATGCTTTCTGACATTTTAATGCCAAACTGACAACCTTGGGGATATTTTTATATCACCTACCAAGTTGTTATTTTTGAACCACCAGGGAGAACAAAATAAATAAAAGATGAAGCTTGGATAGCTCCAAGACCTTCAAAATAGAGGGCAGCTTTCTCACCGTCAGGATCATCCCCCTCATCCCTTGGCAGTGCTTGGAGGGATGCTCCCTGCGGGCCCTTAACCTCAGACCTCCTCCAGCACGTCTGGTGAACACTCCTGCCCACAAACACTCAGGGGGGATGGAGGGAGGTCAACTGGTGGTCAGGGAGGAGGGGGGCTGGGGAGAAAGAAGGTATTAGCTGGTTTCAGATAAGATGATTAGATCTAAACGAAATCATTAAGCTGAAGCAGCAGGAGCCTACTGGGAGGCTGGCAGGGGAGGTGGCGTGACAAGTAAATTAGCAGCTGGTGACTGCAGAGGATACACTCTGTCAAAACATGACCGACACGAAGGTTGGGGACCCAAGAGATGGCTCGCAGAGCTGAGGAACACTCGCTCCTGATAGTCCCTCTGCTTGTTAAAACTCTGCTCGAGATGAAATGCAAGTAATAAAAAGAAATAAAACTGCAACTTGTAACCAACCTGATGTCAGGTAATGAACAGGAGGTGGCAGGAAAAAACTAGTGCTCACAGAGGGCTTTTTCCCTGCAGACCACCGAGACCTTTCCAGGCAGGTCAGCTGATAAAGATGCTTTAAAATAGGAAACTGGGACATGTGACTGTGAAGCCACCCGAAAGACGCTGAAGTCAGCGAATGCAGCCCCCATCCAAGAGCACCAACAGCCACACACCCAGCCTGCAGCTTTCTAGGTCCCACAAGTGAGGGGGACTGGGGATGGGTGACTGGGAGCTCTCCAACTGCCAATGTGACGGGGAGAGACATGGAAATGCCACTGAGGCTTCAAGGAACATAGAGGGTCCTTAATGCTAGCTTTTGTCATTTTGCTAGCAAGGCAGAGGGAGGAACCAGAAGAATGTGTTGTGAGCCCCAAGCCCAGGGTGAGTGTAGCAGAGGCTAAACCACTCTAACCACCAGAGCAGAAGAGGGAAACTAGGAGCCCTTGGGTTTGGCTGCAGCTCTCCCACCCTGACCTACCTGATGATCGGAAGGTCCAATACTCATCATCATCAAAATGAGTGTCTCCTGCCGTGTGATGGTCTCCAGGGAAGAAAGCATGTGCCACTGTGCCACCAGGCCCGTCGAAGGGATAGCCATCGTTGTGATCTGCCTTGGAGAAGTCTATCTGGATGTCAGCGTTGTTACCTGCCACTTCATGGAAATTCAGCGGGGTAATGTCGCTCCAGACCTTTAAGGCGTAGTACATCAGGGCTCGCACCGTGTCATGGCCCAGCTGGGACTCCTTTGGGAAGGTACGAACTCTGAAATAAAGAGGGCAGAGAAGAGGACAGCTCAGTAGCGTGAATGATCTTCTCTGAAGACCACCAGGAAGGGCTCTGCAGGTGCCTGGTGCACTACAGAGCCTTGGGGAGGCCTCCAGAGCTCTTGTCACTCCTCTGAAGTGCCCTAACACCCTTTAAAAGTCTAAGTCTCTGAATCACACCAATTCCAGAGCTATGGGGATTTCAGATACTGAGCTTGGGTCCTCTGGAATTACTGAGTCAGTCTCACCCACCAGTGTGAAATATCCCAGGTGTGTGAAACACAACCAGGATTTGAATCCTGTTACCTAACTGATCAGGCTGTACCAGGTGGCAGAGAGCCTCAGAGCCAGGCTTCAGGCACAAAGTGCTGTTAATGCCCAGCACTATCTGCCCTCACCCAGCCTTGGAAATGCCAAGGCCATGAGACCCTTTCCAGAGCTTGCCCTTTTACTCTTTTTTTAAGCTCCCTTTCAGATCTACTGACAATTATTTTCTCACCACTTACTCACTCCAACTGCAACCCAAATATGCAAAGATTATTGACTTCTGAAGCCTTTGCATCACACATAGACCCATCAGTTTTCCCTGCAACAAACAGCAGGATAATAATTCTTATTACACACACAGAGAAAGCCAATATGGATTTGCTGCCTCCATATATTTCCCAGCCTGTCTGCTAGAGGTATAAAATATACTCTGAAACCAGTACACTGCCAGCCATCTCTGAGACTGCAATACATAACAAAGAGGAAGAGAAAAGGACCCATTTTATGTAAATTGCACTCAAAATGCCTCCAGCCTATTGCCTGCAGGAGCCAGGCTATCTGATGGAGCACTGTTGTTGAGAAGCTCTTGCCTTGCTTCTAGGTAGAAAAAGCACTAATGAGCTGGGGCTTATTATCACTGCACCCATCACAGGCTACTGCAGCTGTATCAGCACTACAGCTCTTGGTCACCAGCTCTGCCTTGCCCTGGAAGGGAAGCCAGGTGGGACAAGCCATGTGCTGGTATCTGCCCTGCAGTTGCCCAGTTCAAACCTCCCCTTTGGTCTGAGCTGGAATGGAAAAACAAAGGTCAATGTTTCCTGTATAACCAAACCTTGAAGAACAATTCCCAATATTGTCGATTTAATAGAGGAGGTGAAAAGACAACAATGCAACAAGGCACCTTGGCTTCTAACAGAGTATGTTTAGATAATCTTTCATTGACAATTTTGGTGAAAATAAACACACTCCAGGAAAATGTGCTGTTGACCGAGTAATTATTGACAGAACACAATTCTGCTGGAAAATTTCTGGCCAGCTCTACCCCAGTAATAATGGATACTTTATTTCTGGTGTACCAGCACACCAACCAAAGTGTTCATGAAATATTCATGGCTTGACAGATTTTTAAAATCTGAAGCAACAATTATGATCACCTCACTTGCCCTCCTGCATAATGTAGTTGGGAGAATATCGCTCAGTACTACAACACTTCCCAGCACCAATGTGAAGCAATGACCCAGCTAAACCTCTAGATGTAATTACAGGTGTCAGAAAGGGGCCATACGTCACTCAAGCTCTTCCTACGAGTAGTTATGTGGTACTGGGAGACACCACAGAGCAGAGAAGGGGAGCAGGGATGACTTGCTGACTGAGGTTGAATGCTGTTGCTTTCACAAATATCTGCATAAATCCCACATCCTCAGAGACATGCAGCCCAAGGTGGGTACCACATCCTGGTCAGGGTAAAACTAGTGAGGGTTAAATCCAGGACAAAAAAGAAAAGGACTCATGAGAACAAGTAGAAATCTCACGAACAGTTTCTCTGTAGAGCTTGGGAACCCCATCCTAGAGAGAGTGGAAATGAGATGGGTGTATCAGCCAAAACACATCACAGCCAGGTTAGCAAAAATCACTCATCATATCTATGCCTTTACTATTCCTAAACTATTCTAGGCAAAGAAAACCCTTAACTACTAAACTGAGTTAGCATCCACATAGCATCACATAATCACGGGACTTCAAACAAAACACGTTTGTAAAGAAGACAGCATGGAGGTACAAACAGTATGAGCACAGGATTAGAGAAGACAATTTTCAAGTGATTTTTAATTTACAGACAGACCATGGCTGGATGTAAACCTCCACAGAATGAAAAAAAAGGGCACATGGTTTTATTCTTTAATGCGGTGTCTTCATCTTCCACAACACTCCTCTGGACTTAGGTAAACCCTTTGCTGCTCTAATCTCTACTGAACAAGTCATTATACATGTAGAACGCACTATGTTTAGTCCAGGAATCATGACCAGTTTCCAGGATCGTGGTGCCAAGGGCATAAACTGAGATTTGGGGATATTATTGGCTTTTCCCTGCTCAAGCCCTGCTCGACTACATGAGCCGTTTTCCTTTTCTTTCACTCCCTTTCCAGTTGTAGAATGAGGATAATAAATCTGATCTCCCTTGTAAAAGGACAGTGGATGAAAAGCCCTGTCTAAAATGACAAGCATTACTAACATTCATCCCAACCCCTGACTCCAGAAATATTAGATTAGGGCAGAAACAGTATCAATACTTATTTTACTTCTTATAAAAGGTCCTGCACCTCTGAGCCGACCCACATTTTATTAACATGCTGCAGATGTAAGTGAAAAATCCTCCTCCTTTATTCATTACCACCGTTATTTTTCAAGAGAAGCCCATCAGGGTTTTTCAGTTCAGCATCTGATCTGATTGCCAGAGCTCTGCTAATTGTTTTCAGTGAGATTAGGAGAAGACAGTTATGCTGATAGGATGTTCATCGGTACTGCATTATCCACTTCCACTGAAAGGGAGGCTCATTTCTAAAGTCATGTAGATTCAGGCGGGTTCTAAACAAGCTTCCTCCTACCTTGATTATCATTATTTGTAGCAGATGGTCATTAGGTACCCAGCGGAGAGCAGCGCTCATCCTACCTGGATGTTAGTCCCTCCCGAGACTCCCCTTACAGAGTTCCCATCTCAGGTAAAAGTCTGATGTGACTAACTGCAGGGAAAGCTCTCTCCTCCAGACAGTCCCTGCCAAGCCACTGGGCAGGTGATGAGGACTGGGCTGCTCAGTCCCCCTCTGGCCACCCCACCAACACTGCCCTGAGCTGCGGGGTCAGTCGCATCACTCTGTAAAGCTGTGCGCTAGGACACCAAGGAGCACCTGGCCCTGCGGCTGGTGGGGCGGCACGAGGCAGCATCAGCCAGGCCACTTGAAACAGCAGCTGCTGAGTGTGGTCTGGTTGGAAGAGGCACAACTGGAGGAGGACATCTCTACTCTGCTTTTCGAGCTTGCCCAGGCAGCAGCACCACCACGCAGACAAAGGAAAACTGACGTTCACCCCGCTGCTGCCGCTCCTTCGCATGTCCCCCAAGTCCCCTCCTTTGCTTGTCCCATCCCAAAGAGATGTGGGGTCCAAACTGGTTAATGAGGCCAGGGAGGGTTGATCTGCCTCTGTTCACTATTGAAGAGCTCCCACACTAAACATTATTTTGATTTCTGGTTTTCTTTTTCGTTTTTTTTCCTCCCAAAGACAAAAATGGGAGAGTATTAGTGATGTATGAGAAATCAATTGGCTAATGAAAGCACTCCTTCCCCTTCTGCAGCCCTGAAACCACAGAGAAATAAAATAAACGCTGATAACTACCAAACATAGCAGGCTAAGGATTGCCTGATAAACCCAAATTGATTTTTCTGGGTTTAGGGGGGGGTAAGGGGGGACAGTTGAAAGAGTAGGTGCTTGCTGCCATGGCAAAGCTGCTTTCCCAGCCACCTGCAGCATGAGCCCAGCAGCCCTGATCCAGTGCTACTCTGGCACTGCTGCAACACCCCAGTGCACAAGAGGAAAGCAGTGGGGCTTTGTGCATTCTCCATTTGCACTTTGCAAAAATTACTGTATATTTTGGGGTGACAATCCTTCTCCTGTCCTTTAGTACACACACACAGCACCAGGCAGCTCCCTGCAGCCCAGCAATGGGCACCGGCACAGGAATAATCCATCCTTGGGAAAAGAGGTGGGGGAAAGAAAATTTCACAGCTGGTTTCTTGGGCTGCAAGAGGAGCAGATGTTCTGGGGGGAGTTGCTGGAGCGGGGCTGCTGCACTTTGCCACCCACCCCAGCCATCGAGCCCCCGTGCTGCCACCTGAGCTGGCAGCAGATGCCAATGTAGCAGCTGCCTGTGCTCCACTACAGCCGCTCAGGGCTCTTCTCTAGGAGGGTCCCCACTGCCTGTGATGGGTGTGTTGTGACAGCCCTAAATTAGCTCCACTCTGGGGGGTGACACTCCTACCCCCTCAGGCATCTGTCACCCCCAGGCAATGGGGTACCTGCAGCCAGCTGGGCTTGGGCTGGGAGGTCCCCACAGTGCCACCAATTAGAGGAGAAAAGCGGAAGGATCAGGCCCATTGTGGGGATGGGAGCACGGTACTGGGGGTTACCCCAGTTGCGCACCATGGTACCTGCCTGGCAGCTGCCCTTCCATGCTTTGGTAAATCCACACTGTGGGCTCAGGTGGTGCCACAGGTCCCCTGTGGGTGGGCTCGCAGTGATGATGGGCAGTGACTGACAGACATCATCCCTCCCCTGCTGCCTGCATTTGTTCCAGCTCCACCACCTTGTGCCTTGAGCATCGCAGTTTCAAAGACTGCAGTGCTGATGAAGTGGCACCGGGAACTCGTCCTTAACTAAAGACAGATAAAAGTCAGCTCAGCCTGGCACCGGGCTGAGATTTCAGCAAGGAAAAATACTGGTAAATTTAGAAAGCTGAGCTTGGCCGTTCCCCTGCCCAGGGGAGTTCCAAGCATGCAGAGACCGGGCACAGCCCTGACGCTGCTCTGCCCGTGACTGCAAGGAGACAGAGAGGGCCTGGGAAGAGATGGAGATGCCGGCTGTGAACTCCCCTTCTGCGGGGCATAACTAGAAGCAATAAAGCAAAATTAGCAAAAGAAAAAAAAAACCAACACAACAACAAACCAAAACAGGAGGGGGAACTGGCTGTGGGCAGCTCCTGGCGCCGACACCAGCAGAGGGCATCCGCAGCACGCGGCTCCCTGCATCCCAAATCCATCCCACTGCCACCTCATGAGCTCACTGAGTGCCTGGTAACTACGTACAGTGCAGAAAAAAAAAAATTTAAATAAATTAAAAATCCCAGGAAGAGAAGATTTATGTGCTGTAATAACCAGAAAATTTCCTATGGAGATGAGGCACAGAAGACCGTGAGTGCCTGACACTTTACTGGGATGCTCTGAGGCTGTACCACAGGCTGTGCAGGATGCAGCCTGTACTGTTTTGCTCCCTGAGCCCTCCAGTCCCATAGGCTGGCTCTACTCAAGGGTTAAGAAAAAAAAAAGAAATCTGAGCAACCTGCATGACTATAAAATTTTGTCTGCCAAACACTGCCTTCTCCACCACTGCCAGTGCCTATCCCAAGATCATCCTTGCGTACAGCTTTGTTTACCTATTTATTCCAGCCCTGCAATTGTTCAGGTTGTTCTTCAATTTTTCGATGCGTGGCATACTAGAATTTGGCTTTGTTTTCTTTTTTTAAAAATCTTCAATCAGTGCATAAAAGATAAGCATGTAAAACTTTATGTCTCTATTGGCAGAATTTCATGGCAGATTCAAAAAAGCTATTTTAATTTCAAGTGTTGGATGTAAATACTATGTTGGAGTTTCTATAATGCTATAGCCTCCTGTTGGCTTATACAACCTCCAGTTATAAAATACAGCCCTTTCTTGAACAAAAGCCAAGATCTTGGAAAGGATGAAAGAATAAAAAGCACAACTGAATTTGTCAGGAGATGGATTTTTTTATGTCGCACATAAAAAAAAACCATCTCAGACCTAAACCCCTTTTCTTTTATGGCAATCTCAGCTGCAGCATCACAGTTTCCAAGTGGGTGGGAGATATCCCAGGGCTGTGTCCACCAGAACATCCTGACCCCATTTTCCCTCCATTCTTTGCTCCAACCTGGGACTGTGGGCACTGTGCCAGTGTGGCTGGTGTCCTGCTGGTACCTGCAGCACTGGGCTCCTGACTGTGCCACTGGCCACCGTGCTTAACCCGCTGTGGGACACAGCTTGTGTTTGTCCAGCCCAGCTTCGCTCAGAGGAGCACCTGAGGCCAGGGCTGTGCACAAGCCATGCCCCCTGCGCTGGCAGCTCGCAGAACATCAGGGCAGGTGTTATTGTGTCACCCAAGGGGATATTCTCCTCCCTGAAATACGAAGTTTATTCCTCTTAACCGTCAAGATGGGGCCAGTCCACAGGGGGACAGGCTGAGCCGTTATAAAATGCGAGTCACTTCACTATGAGAAGCCATCCATGAGCCAAAATAGTTTCTTACTGAAGCTCAATTATATTTATCTTTTCTGAAAATAAGGTCTTAGAGGGATGTGCTGGAACATGGATCCAATCCCTGTAAGGTCACAGTTTCAACACGTCAACTGCGACATCCAAGCTGAAATTTGTTACTGCAGTGGGAAGTGGACTCACTTTAGGGACTATGTCAGGATCAAAGAGAAGTTTATTATTAATAAGGAGATCTCCCCATAGCATCCACATGTGTTTTCAGGGTAGCAAGAGCACCTCATGGTTCTCATCTTTCTTGGAGGAAAAATCACAGCAGCACATGGTCTTTGAGGGAGGAAAAATGAGTCCCAAAAAGCACAAGTCTTGGTGGGACAGGTATCAGCTTGTTTGCCATCCCTGACCTGCAGTGGGACTGAAGGGTCTCTGGATGTTGGACCTGAACTTCTGTGTGTGTCGCCCATTCAGAGTGACCTGCACACATCGCTCCCTGATGGCAAGGGAAAAATACACTCCTGGGGCAAGGACTAGGGTGGAAAAAAGTGACCCTATTACCCAGAAAATGCTCCCAGCCCTTGGGCTCAGGTGGGCAAGAGAAGAAGCCTTATCCGTGCCAAGCCAAGTCCATGGCAGCTGCTTGAGAAACCACAAAGTCCTAATGAACTCAAGAGAAATGATGTGCCAATCACTGCAAAGCAGAAAAAAAGCTGCCAGCTAACCCACTGGCCAAATCTGCACCATTTCCAGTCAGTGGTTGAGCGGGTCCAGAAAGTCAAGGCTGGGATTGGCAGAAGAGCTTAAATAAATAGTCTGTGGGGTCCTGGGAGCACAGAGGGATGCGTTTCAACACATCACCCTGAAACTCACCCCAAAGCCGTGCTTACCCCAGGTCTGTATGAGATCTGCCCTTTGCTGCAGGATTACTGTAAGGGAGGATGAATTCCTACCTCCAAGACAAGTTCCTTTTGCTCCACTTGGTGATAGCCTGTGTGAATCGCTTCCTCCTGGTCTCCACGGTGGCAAGGTCGGGCAGAGAGCAGCGAGGGGTCTTCATCAGCTCCAGCGTGGCTTCATCTAGGGTCAGGAAAAAAAAAAAAGAAATCATGGGAATGATGAGTTAAGAAATCCCAAAGAGGACGGGGAGAAGTGAAGGGGAGTGCTGAGGATGCAGCAGTGGAGCAAAAGGCAGCACCTGGGAGCTGTTGGGGCATGGTCCCAGCCCCAGCATCACCCGCAGTGCCACCCATGAAACACTGAGCCCACTCCATGCCACCCCTACACCCATCAATGGCAGCAATTCCTGCTGAAAGCCCATGTCTGCAAAGCACCCCCCAGCTGGGGCTGCCAGGGGGAGAGGGAAGACAACCCCCCAGCTGGGGCTTAGGCTCTAGCTCTGCTGTTAGCACTGACTGACTGTTCCGGTGATTTCAGGAGAAAATGCAGCACATTAACTCTCGTGTGACACTTCACAGGTCTTGAAAACATGTGTGAAAAACCACCTGTGGCCAGCTTTGATTATATTTTAAACCATAATTCTTTAATGATTCTGTTTTGTTCTCTCTTGCTGCATTTCCCATTATTCCTCTGGCAAAGCAGAGACGGCCACATGTAAATAAACTATACCTCTGTTCAGCTAGGAGAACCTTTGGAAAGTGTTCATATTCCTTCTTATTTATTTTTAAAAGTGAATGAAAACTTAAAGCTCCTATTCTCATCTGCTGAAAGGCAGACAAGTTGTTCATTCACCCGTTTTCCGCGCTGGCTTTACCTCTTCACTTAAACACTCTGTTTCGAGACGCAAACTTATGTCCCCAACCCACCCAGGGCAGCCCCCCTGGCCCGTTTCAAACATCTCTTCCAAAAATGAAAATGCAAACGTATTTGAAAGGCAATCTTTGCTCCTGGGCTTCCTGCAGCTTGTGATAAGGTGGAAGAGAAATAATTGCGTGTGCTCAATTAAGAGCGGAGAGGGAAAGTCCCAGTGACGGGATGTGGCCGGTGGCCGCTCAAGCAGCAGCTGCTCCAGGGGGTCCAGTGGAAGGCTGCTGGGGGCTCTGGAACGGATGGAGACAGGCCTACAAATTAGCAGCTTCTCGTTAATTCTGTCTCAAGCAGCGGAAGCAAGCTAGTCACGCGGCGGGAGGTCGTGGCTGCACGTCAGGGAGGGGAGGAGTGCAGACAGCCGCCCCTCCGAGGGCCGGGATAATGCTGGCTTTCTCCTTCCCTCAATGAGGACATTGAGAGGAATGACCCTGGCCATGCCAGGGAAACTTGAGTCACTCCGGCCTGGCCTTGGGTTGCTCCCTCCCAGCCAGATGTGGCTGCCAGGTCAGGCAGAAGCTGCCCTCTGCCCTGTTGGCTGAGGAGCTGCTGGGGAGGTGACCGGGGGTTGCCGGGAGCCGCTGTGGCTCAGCAAAAGCCAAGGAGACCCCTCACCGGCTCTGCAGGGACCTCGTGGCTCTATGTGCCATGGGCAGGTGGGGTGATGTGACCCCACCTCCCTCCCTCCTCTGCTGTGCCCCAGTGGTGAAAGAAACCAGAATACCTACATATGCAAATTAGAGGAGGCTTAATCAGGAGTTTTGTTCAACTCAATGGGATGCTGCAATTAAGGCTTTGAACAGGACAGATTATCAGCCTTAGTTTTTATGTTGTTTGGGTTTTTTTTCTTTGTTTTTGTTCCCCCTTTTTTTTTTTTTGAACACACCAAGAGTTATTTTAAGCACAACAGGAACCCCAGGGGTGTGTGGGTGTAGTGAAATAATTGCTTGCCTCAGGTTCTTGAAAACAAAAGGCAACAAAGCACCTGAGCCACGTAATTACTCTTACAGCTGCAAACTGGGCCATATGTTACCCCCGCACGAGCTTTTCCTGGAGATGATGCCACTCCACAACTCAGCACCAAGTCCCCTCTCCGCCCTAGACCCACAAGGAGCTGTCCCTGCCTCCCTCTGCACCAGAGGGGAGGGTTCATGAGCCACTGACCCAGGACCCCCGTCGCCTCGAGCCCCCCAAACCGCTGCATGGCAGTGATGGCCTTGGTGAGCTCCTCCTGCGTCTGCAGTTGTCCCGTGACAGGATCCGGAGGAGGCAGATAGCCAAATTTCGTCAGCCAGTCCTGTGAAACAAGTAGAAGGGGAGATGAGAAAAGGAAAGGAAGGAAACACACGTGCAAGGAAAGAGGCTCTGAAGGTCCTGCCCGTTCCGCTTGGAAATTCTTTGCCCATTTACACGTTTATACCCGACTTCCCCATCGAACTGCGTGGTCCCTGCTAACAAAGACACGTGTCAGGAGTGATCTGTACACGTCACTTCAGTAATGGGATCCAGTGACCTTCATGCATTCCAAGGGTGACATCTAATTTTCCCACCCAGCTGCAGAGCATCCTTGACAGTGGCAGCAGCACAGCCCCATCCCAAGGGTTACACAGGCGTCTTTCATTCTCCCCTTGGACACTTGCAGCTCTTACTGGAAACTTGTTGCAGGGCCGGGCATAACAAGGAGAGGAAAACTGCCTGTCACGAGGGCCAGGCAATGAATGCCACTTCCCTTGGGACCTCACTTCCAGTGGGAGCCCATGAGGTTCTTGGGAAGGGTCCCTGGGTCCAGTGGAGGAACCGCACTGCCCTCCGGCCAAGGCTGCAGAGCAGCTGGGTTATGACCAACTTTGTCTCTGTCAGACCTCTCTGACCACATCTGCTGGGCTTTAAACTTTCTGCTTTCCCTTGTGGGTGTGACAGTAGGGTCACAGCTTCCCACGAGAGCTGAGAGGAGGGGACCTTTCCTCCACCCTGCCAGCACAGGGAACATCCCTGTGGCCAAGCACCTTTTGCATGCCCCTCTGTCCCCACACCAGCATAACAGCTGCACTCCGGGTCCCTTCAGCCTATCTATCACAACTCCATCTGACATTAAGCAACCTGCTGCAACCTCCTGCTGCTTATCAGTCCATGCATGGTTGAGGTGACCAAGCTTTGGCATTGCAGTGCATTATGGGTGCAAACAGCTTGGCAGAGGCTTCCTTCAGCTGGGTGGAGATGTGCTTGGACACAGGGATGAGGACATCCCTATGGTCCAACTTCCCCCAATGCACCCTGATGGTCTGAGGACCTTAGGGTCTTTTCTAACCTAAATGATTTTAGGAGGGTGGCTCATTTTACCTCGACTTTCACAACACCAGGATTTTGATTGGAAACAAATCCAACCATGAAGTCTCCAACCCCTTTCTGAGACATACAGTCATCTGACACCTGAGGCTGATGACCTCAGCATTGACACAAAACTGAGCCCTCCAGAGAAAAACACCACGGAGAAGTGACACGCCAAGCTGCTTCCTTAGAGGCCAATACATCTGGCAGGATCTTGGCTTGGTCCCTTCCCACCAGTTCCTAGGCAACATGAGTTCTGAGGCTGCAAAGTCTCAGCTGCCAGTAACCAGAACACCACCCCAGTGAGATCCAGTGGTGTCCCAGCGATGTCATCACCTTTCTGCAGTGGCAGTGAGGGGGATGGGGAGCAGAGGAAAATCCTACAACAGCCTTCCCCTAAAATTTGGACAACACCAAAAAGTCCTTCCTGGTGACTCATGGCCCTCATAATTTAAAAACAAAACAAAACACATACATGGATATTTTTTTAAAAAAACACTGTAAGAAAATCCCTTTGATGATAGCAACATGGTTTTCAACTTTGGATTATTTGTTCAAGGGGATACATCAGCAGATAAATGAGATAAATCAGGGATAAATGAGTCACGCTCACCCCAGCAGTACAGAATGCCAGGATAGGCTTACTGGTGAAGCTGAAACCTCAGCCACTCACAGCCCCCAGCAGAGCCAGCTGATTTATTTAAGGAGAGAAATAAACAGCTTCTCTCTCTGTGCCTCCCTCTCCAGCATTTCCCTGTGTCCTGGTTTAACCATCTCCCCACCAGTCATCTTAGAGCATTTAGAGCCAGACATGGGGTGGGTATGTCCACCACCAGAAAGCAGCAGGGACCTAAGAAACATCTGCACATCCCTCTGCCAAAGCCTAAGCAAGCACTTCAGCCTCTGCCACGGGTGCCTCCTGAAACCTAAGACCACTATTTGATAAGAAATTTTTCTCTCAAAGGGCAGTACATCCTTATGAAGATCTTTCTCTTCCTCTTTTCAGCCTAAAACTGATGAAAAAAGTGCCATAAATCTCATTCTTACAACTGCTTTTCAAATGCCTGATGAATTATCTTTCTAAATCCTTTCCTACCTTCCCTCTCGCTCCCCTCCCCTCCCTCGGCAGCAGGATCAGCAAAGAATAATAATCCCGCATGCAGGGAATGCCATAAACACCTCCCCTCTATCTTCTTTATCTGTATCAAAGAAACATTGATCTGTTGAGCCTCTTGAAGACTGATATTGATCTAGACTTCCACCACGGTCAATACACCACAAATTTATTGCAGTCAGATTAGTGCCAGAAGTTGGAACCTGCTTATTGCTCCAGTCTGCACATCCCACAGCTCCCTGTCACCTACTGTGGCCACCTCAAATGCCACGGCATCCCCAGCCCCACTCTGGCAAGCCCAGTTACACAATTTCACATTTACAGAGCTTTATGACAGACCTTCCCATGCGTGGTGCGGCTCTCCACCGGGGAACATGGTGTCCTGTGCCAGGTTTCTCAACAGCAAGCCACTTCCCTCCTCACCCTCCTTCACAGTTGCCTTATTTCAGCAGGGTGGTGTGTTATTAGAGCCAGAGAAAGCAGCTTACCTGGCCAGCTCTTGTCACTTAATGCAACTCCATTAGCCACCACCCTGCAAGGAGCACGTGAGCATCGTCACAGGCTTCCCTTGCCATCAGGCTGAAGGCCAGGCTGAGCGCTCTCTCTTCTTCTCCCTGCTCCTATTTGTCCCTTTGCATAGCAAAAACATTTGTGACAGAAATTAGAGGAACAATTTGCCCTTGATTGTTCGTGAGAAATCGGCTGTGACACGGAGCTCGGCAGCCGGCCCATCAATTGCTGAGGATGGTGGGGTTTAATTTGGTTTCTTCCCCAACCCTCGAGACAGTGTCATTTATTCTCTCATGACAGCAGAGACGATGCTACACCAGCGATGTATGTAACTTAGCTTTGCTCAGGTCCTCCTGGAGATGGAGGTGGCTGCAAAAGGCTGGGGAAAGCAAAAGCACAGTGAGGTCCAGGGAAGGTCCTCCTGCTCCAGCTGCAGCCAGGGCATGATCTTCTTTCTCTCTTAACCCAAAGGGACAGAAAAAGCACAAACACAACTGGACACCCCAGAGTAAATAGGGGCTCCCTAAAGAAAAGATGTAAGGAATGGGCAGATATCACAAGCCCTTCACCTGACCCACCTTGAAAAGTACTGATTTTCCTGCATATGATTTTTCAGGTAGACCATCATGTTTAACGTGCCTTACTCTGGTTCTCCATAATTTTATAAACCTGTATGATACTGTTCTCATTCATCTCCTTCCCAGTGTATGAGTTCTGGCCAGTTTCCCTTCTCCTTGTAAGCAAAGCTGATCCATAATAATGACCTTTCACATTCCACCTTTGCTGGGGCAGAGAATTTCATTAGGGAAAAATGCAGCTGAACTTGGAGAGGAGAAAGACCAGCAGGAATTGTCTGGCTAATTATCTATGTGCCCTCTAAAAGCTTTCCAGATATTTTCTTGCCCTTAATTAGGACAAAGCTAAACTTACAAACTTCCATAAATTAAAAATATGAAAGCATTTTCCACTGAGATAGCTTCAACACATTCCTTTCTTATTTCCCCCCTTTTTTTTTAATAAAAAAAAGCTTTTTTGCCAACTCTCATTAGCTTAAAATGTTTAAATGAAGTAGTGATTTGAGCTGAACACTAAAATTCTTTGAACATATTTCTTGCCTGAGTTGGCATGATAAAAACTTTTCCTTACAAATGTGCTGTGCTAAATGAATTGACCTAATCCCATGAGAAGATTCAGCTTCAGCAACTCCTTGTTTTAAGAGGAAAAAAAATTTGTTTCACCAAAAAATTCAGATTGAGCCAATGTCTGACCATCTTCCAGCTCTGAGACGAGCTGGGCACAAGCATGGCTGCACTACACGACTCATACCATGGCCCAGGGTACACCCCTTAGTCTGGGGTCATGGGGTCCCAGCTCAGTTTGGAATCACCTGATTATGTCTCTGGCCCCCAACTTCTCATCTATAAAAGGCCTGTAGTGGTATTTCCTGGTCTCCCATCTACTGGGAACTCTTTGGAACAGTCCGTCCCCTGTTCTGCTTTACCCTAAATTCAGGGGGCTGCCAGGTCTGACCCAGACAATGCTTTTCACCACTATTGCCAAAAGTGAACACACACACACACACACACATTGGGCTCCTCTGGTGCTGGAAGTTAGCAAAGATGGTGCTGGGGAAAATTGGGGGAACTCAGTCAAGTCCCTGATGAATCTTCTGATCCAGCTCCACCACCAAGAAATACAGAATGAAAGGCTCCCCATTGTGCTCAGGGCCAGGAAAAAAAACCACAACAAACCACAATAAAACCCAAAACAAAACAGAAAAAAAAAGGAAGAACTGCATGCCTGGCAAAAATGTCCAAAGATATCCATCCATCTGCACCTCCCCTTCACTGTGCTGGATGAACACAGCTGACAGCAAGAGCCCTCACACTGCTCAGCTCTGAGTGGAAGCACACTCATACCATACCCCTTAGAATCACAGCTAGGATGGTTATTGGCAAAGCACTGTCCTTGCATGGGGCTGGAGATCCCCCTCGCACCGCTCTGGATTGTGCCGTGTCCTAAGTAGTGGTGAAAAGCCACCGCAACTTGTTCAACTCTCAGTGCTGAGGCACCAGGAACGGAGGCTGGCTGAGTGCTGCCCAAGCCCCATCCCCTGCAGTCTCATGGGACCAGCCACCCACAGACAACTTCAAGAAATGAAGAAAAATTGAAAAAAAAGAAAAGAGTTTTTCCCTCCCATGTAGCTCCACAATCTTTAAACGGTTTGATTTTACCCTCCCATCCCACTGTGGGTGGTACCCAATTAAAGAGGTCTTAAAGCAACTGCTTCAAAGCCCAACATTCCTTTGACAAAGGACTGTCTTGATGGTGATGCAACAACACTGTTCCTCCAGGGAGCTGCTCCGTGCACATGTTTGGAGACAAGATTGCTCAGCTGATTGGCTAAAAGTAAGATGGGTTGGTTTTATTTCACATCTGGGTTCCCCTACTCATAACCTAATGGGGAAAAGCCTGCTTCTTGTCTTAAAAAAAAGGTTAACAGAATCCAAAACTGTAGAATTTTTTTTGCACTTTTTTATTTCCCCTCCTTTTGGAGAAGGCACAAAGTTAGGAAAAATGGTAATGAAGTCTCCTCCTCTGCAAACAAGCTCTGCTTCAGTTTTGGAGGTTTTTTTAACTCCTTAACCCAGCTGAGTAGTATAACCTGGCAGCAGGCAGGGACTGAGGCTTTCCAGGGCCAAGGGATGACCCAGAGCAAAATGCTGGCTACAGCAGCAGTGAAGCTTCTGGTATCACTTATACAGAGCTAATTTTCAGATTAAAATGGCAATTTCATTTCTTTCATCTACCCACTTCCTTTGTATCAACACCCTTTTGTCCTACAACCTACTTACCTGGCTCATTTTAAAATAGATGTAGATATTGTCCCCCTTTTATGGAAGATTTATGAGCTCTGTAGGTTTGCTTTTACAAATATTAATATTATATAAGCTGATGGGCTTATTCAACTGCCACAGGCAAAAAAAGGACTCAGTCAGCAAGTTTTCTTCCTGATGATTTCTTTTTAAGGGTCATAGGTTGGCATTTACAAGAAGACAAACTAGTTCAGGATAACAAGGAGAGGATAAACAGGATAAACAGCAAAACAGAAATCAGGATAAGCAGAAAAACTCTGCCCAGCCAGTTCTGTGCTTCTGCCTGCTCTTGCATTATGATAATGACCATGTTTCTAAAGCTTAGCAACAACAACAACAAAAAAATCAGAGTTGGTTTGGTTTTTGTTGTTTTGTTTGGTTTTTTTCCTCACTTGAGAGTGTATAAACACACAGGGGAAAAAAACCAACAGCTTTAATCCTGAAGAGTATGTAATACTCCCTTTGCTCAGGGAGGTAGATAGTTATTCTTGGTTTACCCAACACACTGCCAAGCATAGAGAAGAGCAGAGTTTGACCCCCAGTCCCTGGTCCCTCTGCACATTCCTAGACTGGACACTGAGTTTTGCACCAGCACGCTGGACTCCCAGACTGGCTCCATCCCCATCTCATCAATGCCAGAGGAGAATAATGGGTTTAAACTCATGCCCCTGTTGACAGGAATGCAACCAGCACCCCCAGGCTCTGCCCAAGGGCTCTCAGTTGGGGCACCCACGGCACCTGGTGCTGCTCCAGAGCCTCTCTGCAGTGAGCAGCTGTGTTCACAGTGACCTGCGACACACCTCCAGAGACTCTTTGGATGTGTGATGTGCACGAGAGGATGCTGGTACACGTAATTCCTGAATTTCCAGGGCTGTCCAAGGCTTAAGCAGAACTCTGCTTTTTCACTCAAAAGATCCCTTTTTTTATTGCTCCTTGTAAAGCTTTACCAAACTGCACCTTTGCTGATTAATCAAGCTACAAGTTGCTTTTATTCATTTAAAAAGGCTGCTGTCGTGGCTAAGAGCCTAAAGCCTCACCCTGCCCCAAACCTGACCCTTGGCTTTCCCCTAGGAGCAGCCCAGGTGAGGTCCCTCCCCACAGTGCCCCATGTCCTTGGCTGCAGCAGTAGCACAACCCCCCCACTGCTCATCTCCACTGCTCATCTCCTGCCATCCTCGCCAGCTAACCAGAGACACAGGCTTTGTTTTTGTAGGGGGAGAGGACTTTGAGAGCTGCCTTTCGTGGTGGAAGTCCCTTTATACCCTGGGTGCAGTTCTGCTTTGCACACACAGGGAAAGAAAATCCAAACACGCTATTCAACAAAATTAATGACCCAGATTACTAAAATAAAGCTACAACTCAAACATCCGGAACTAATTTCCAAATTACACTTCACTTTATCTCTGCAGCTACCATTAAAGAGGGTGGAAGCTTTTAAAAAAAAAAAAAAAAGAATAAAAAAAGAAATCACCGCTACCACAAACTAGATTAAAAGGAAATTGCTTTTGGCTGTTTGAGTTTTTCTTCCAAGTTTTCGAAGGTTTACAGTATTCAGATTTCTACAGTCATTTTCCCCGAGATCAAAGGACCCCAGGAACAACGCCCATTAATTAGAGCATCACATATGGTGCCGCAATACTTCAAGGAGCGCGCTCCTGCAAGGTAACGGCCTCCAGGCCACGCAAAGCCAATAATTTCCTTCCAAAGGTTGCCACGCACCTCTCTAATGAGCCATTGCACGCACGTAATCATCTGATTAATTCATTAGGAGGAAAAAAATCCCTGTAGTTTGGATTACAACCAGGTCTTTGGTTGATGCCACCACTGAGTGGTGGGACTGGTTTCATTAGCTCACACAGGAGGTGTTGCTTGAATCCAAACAGCTACTTAATCTGAACAAATGCTGTGCACAGAATCCAAGGTAGAAGTTCATGCAGCTGGTAATGATTTCCTCTCCCTCGCTTTAAATGTTTGACTACGTTAAAAACAGCAGCTTTGGGGAAAGCCCCAATCTACATGTCCTGAAGACAGAGAGGACCCTTGGGAAGGGACAAATTACACCACTCGATGATATTGGACTTGTCACATCCAGGTCATTAAGGATCCAAGGGAGAGAGCACCTCTGCTCTGGCACAGCTCGCTTCCCAGACAGCAACCGGATGCCAGCTTGGCTGCCTGCAGGTCTTGCTGGATGTGATCAGATCTTGCCAGATGTGATCAGGTCTTGCCCGTAGCCTCATCCACTCTGCGGTAGATGTTACACAAGGTGTAAGCGTGCCTTTGGTTGGATAGGTACCAAGAACCTTGCCAGAAACACAGAGTTAATCCAGAGATGATGTAAAAGCAAAGGGAAATTCTCTGCAGACCGCAGAAACAGCCTTTTCAACCTCTTTGAACTGAAGATCAAAGAAACAATTCCCACCCATAGAAAGCAGGCAGAACAGTGCAGCACTCAACAATGCTTCCAACAGCTGCTTTAGGTTTCTTCTCAGAGTATGAAAAAAAGTTACAAAACATGTAAACAAAGAACAGTTTATATTTTCAAAATAAATGTGTATTTTTCTTGGTGGAAATTTAATACACTAGGGCTTTAGGGAGGCCTTCAATCACTGGGGGTTTTTCAGCATATCCTGCAATTTTCCACTTGAAGGCAATGAATGATGCAAAAAAATTTTGTGTAATTGAAACTCCACATGATCATCAAAAAGGAGTTTCAATGGGAAAAGGTTTTTGTTTTTAAATCAACCCTAGTTTTGCACATTGCTGTCTGTCATGGTGAAGCATCCTTTGTCATCAATGAGTTATTTAGGAAGGAAAAGAAGAAAGTCCTGGTGTGCAATGGTCTGTTGAAGTGTGATGGGAAGTCAGGTGAATGACTGAATTAGCATTCCTTCATCTTGCTGCAAAAAATAGCTTTAAACCATGTAACTCATTGCCTAACGTGTTCTATGAAAATAACCCTGTTCCTTTTGTGTAGGTCCTGTGCTGAACAGCAACCTTGGGACTTTGGTTGTCCCTGAATGCCTCAGCCCTTGCTCACTACAAAGAAAAGTTCCACCATTTGCATTAAAACCAAAAACGTGAGGAGTTCTAGTCCCGTGGTGGGCCCAGAGGCCAATAACATCACTGGGGGGATCTAAACAGCCCCAGTACTGTATTGCTTTGGGAAGCACAGTAAGTAATTACCATTGCAACATATGGCACATAAACGCTGGCAGCGGAGTTTGGATGTGCTTTAAATTCCACTTTAAAGCATCTGTGCTGCTGGTCCCCAGGCTGTGCCCAGCTCTGTCTGCGTGGTGGAGTGTGGTGGCTGCTGGGTTAATTCACTGAATCACTCTGGCTCCACTTACTTAGGACAAACCATAGTATGGCCTCAATTGATGAGTCCAGGTAGGACAGAGGATGCCAAGCAAGGTGGAAGAAAAAGCCCAACTCCAGCACGAGAGATGGAATAACTGGAAACCATGAGACATGCCACCCATCACTCTTGAATTGGCTGCACTGGATGATCTTCAGTGTTCAAAGCTCACACAAAACCCCAGGCTGGCATTTCTCCTGGATGCAAACTCCCCTCTGTGCTGGAGTTCAGCAGGCGATGGGGACCCAGAGCCAGGGAGCACATCCTCCAGCATACCTCCTCCCCACCAGCATCACCCACTGCTGTGATCTGAGCATGCCTGCAGGTATGATCAAATCTAACCTCAGATCTGGTGTGAGAGGGTTAAATTAAATGTTACTAGACACAGTTCTTACAGCATTTGTAAGCCCAGGAGAACTCTCCTCCCCGTGTACCCGGCTGCCGTCCACACGTAGCCAGGGAAGAGGTTTCCCTGCTCAACAGAGCGCAATAAATCCCAGTGAGAGGTTGCCTCATCCCTGAAATCACATCCTCTCTGTATGAACAGAAATCAAAGCCAAGACTTTGCGAATTCATGGTTTTCTGGGCACAGGACACGGGAATGTCCATGGTTTCCTGGATGATTTTGCACAAGGCTCATCAGAGTCCAAAGCTGCCGGGGGGCTGCTGCAAGCAGAGCCAGCTGGACGGTGCTCCTCAGGAAACATCTGCTGGAGATGGACGGAGGGAACAGAGTGTGCCTTGACCCTCCTCTTCTCATGCTCCTCCACCTCCACCATCCACACAACAGTAGGGTGGGCAGGGAGGGCAGCTGCTGTCTCTTGCCCAAGGGGAATCCCATGTCAGGAGGCTCCCTGAATGCTCTCCACCATGGAAGCTGGGACACCTGCCCCACACACAGTGAGGAGGCTCTGGAAGATGGGCTCTCCAGGCGTTTGGTTCATCTCGGCACACAGATGTCCAGACATTTAATTAAAATCTCCAAGCCTCCTGAGTATCTGACATGGGGCTATTGACATCACTCAAGCAGACCGTGCAGAGAACTTCCAAATACTCCTGTCTTCCAGCTGGATTGGGACCAAGAGGAGCAAGAAAATGATGAATTCTTTTAAAAGTAGTATAAATTGCTCTTTACCAAAGTGAGAATACACAGCAAGGCTCTCCTAGGGTGTGACTTTAGAGGTCCTAGGTTTGCTTAATAAGCCTGTCCATCTCATTGGACCTGAATGGCACGTTTGCTCACGGTAGGTAGGGGAAGTCAATGATGCATTGAGAACACAATGGTGTTAATCTATATTCTCTCCCGGCCCCACCGAGATGAGCTCCTACTCATCTGGTTTCAGTCATTAAACAAACCATGTCTGGCAGCTAACTGAACAGACTGCGATACATCAAAACAAACCTCTCACTAACTCCATTTATTGGCTCTTTTATTAGGACAGTGTCTTCCCTGGGATGGACCCCAGACCTGACTTTCTCTCTGCAGCATGACCAGTAACACCAGGTTGTGCCTTGGCCTGTCCATATCCTCACTCACAGCTCTCAGCCTCCATCCAGGCTTCAGAGTTAAACCTCCAGTACAGCTTAAGTGTTTCCCCATTCACAGCAGCCAACATCATTTTACCTTGATACATCAGCTCAGCTGCACATCTCTCTTCCACTCATTAGCTCAGAGATCACGGGCTTTCTTCCTCCCCCTTGTAAGCAGCATGCTTTCCTCCAGCTAGGTAGGCTTGGTTTGCAAGACAACCTCAGGACACAGACTGCCTGTTTCAATATGCTCACAGAGTGGCTCAATATCCCTTTCAAGAAACTGCAGAAATTCTCTAGTCCTCCTCAAAGTGGGAATCCAAATGCCGTTACCACTGTGCTAGGACTGGTCCAAGGGCTGCTAACAACAGCCACAGTCCCTGTATTTACCTCAGCAGTTTTTAGATTGGGTCTTAGCTGCACCTTCCTGTTTAGTAATGAAAATATTGTGATGTTAAGAAATCCATAAATCAGAAGCTGTGCTGGGGTGTGAAATAGAGCATCCATTTGGGAGAGAATTAAACCCCACTTATGTCTCTTGTCCCTAGATCTATGTGACTACAGGAACAACGCATTAGCTACCTGCTTGGCTTTGCTGCTTTCCCCAATCTCTTTACAACAGCAGTATTAAAATGAGCCTTTCTTGTTGACAGGCTCTTTCTATTAGCTGCACAAGTGTCTTGAACAATTATTGATGCTGTGGACAACTGGCAAACAGAAATAAAAAGGAGCCTTCTGTTCATGAGCAAGGCTATTAAATCAAAGGAAACAATAATATCACAGTTCTTGGGTGACCAGCCCTCAGTGCAAACACTGGGAACCCGGCAGGAGTTCTTCAGGAGCACCCCAGAAGCTGTATGAGCCAGAAGAAATTACCCACTGAACAGTGGCAGGTTAAAAAAAAAATAAAAATAAAAGAACCTGCATCACCACAAAGTGTTGGACAAATTGCAAAACATGACAAAATTCTTTAATTATTAAAACTAACTAACTGAAATTAATAATTTAACATGCTCTGACTAGTCCAGGGCATTTTCCTGTGGCTACCAGGATGACTCTGCTTTCAGTGAGACCTGGTGTTAATCTTGACCTGGGACCAAAGTGGTTTTGCAGAAAATCACCAGAACAAAGCAGAACCCAAACCAACCCCCAGATTATACTCCTCCCCAGAGGGATTCAAATTATACGGTACCTGACTTCGGCAAATGAGCTGAGCCAGGCAATGCGGAACTTGTTTTTACCAGCACGCTCCCTGCCACAAATGCTAATTTAAATAATAATAAATCTGCACATCTATACACAGGGTTATCTCTTCAGGCATGACAAGCAATACCAAATTATGCAGCACCACTTGTGCAGGTACCAAACCCCAGCAGCTAGGCAAAGAGCAGTAACTCGCTCCTGCACAAGAGGACCACGTACTGGAAGGAGAGGGAAGCTGTGGGCCACGCAGCAAGCTGGATCATCTCCTGGCTCCTGCAAGTGTGGTTGAAGCCAGAGGGCTTCAGGGAGGTGCTAGGAAAAGGGGCTCCTCAGTCTGCAGTGTCCCCCAAACCCGAGGCTTGTCAGGCAGGGGTGAGGCTTGGCTGAGCATCGCCTGCGAACAGCCACGTCCCCAGCTAGAAGTCCTTGTTCCTGGCTCCGATCAGGAGCAGCAGGAGCATCGGAGGTGCTTGCCATGACTGATGGCCCCGGCTGTGGCTGTTGTTTGGTCAGAGGCGATGCTTTATGCACAGGCTGCAGATAATAAATAATATTTGGGTGGCTTTTAACGTTCCTTTGCGGAACACGGGTACAAAGCGGTGGTGTTGTGACTCATGTCTATTTGAGAGGACAGGGGACTGGGTAGCCACGGGCTGAAGGACAGGCTGTCCTGATGTACGCCCACGCGGCTTCAAAACAACCCCCTTCAGGAGGCTGGTTCCCCAGGGCACTGGCATCCCCTGGGCACCCCAACCCCAGGTTTCTGCTGGGTGGCTCAGTGCCACGTGCCCAAGCCTACACGGTCACCCTTCTGTCGCTGTCATCTCCTCGCCAGCCTACAGACCTCAAAACCCTCCATTGTTTTTCACATGGGCTTGGATGGGTGGAGGGCGGTGGTGCCCCAAAGCAGTTAAGCAGGGTCAAGCCTTATCCCAGTGCAATGGTCATCTGCATGATGCATGGTGCCTTGGATCCATCCCTGATCTTAGTTACCACAGCATCTCTTCGCTCACTGCGGTGCCGACCACACCAACATGGGATGTGCAAATTAAAGCCAGCGCCTGCAATTACAGACATCAAAAGCCACTCCCCTGCCCAGCACTGCTGGCACCAGACACATTTATGCACAAAGATCATCTCTCCCCCACTGGGCCTCAAATGATGAAATAAAAAGATTATAAAACTTACATATTTGAAAAAGCTCTAATGGGAAAATATCCTCAATCTTCTGCGGCCTCTCTCTGGTGTTGATACAGCCTGACACAGCTGGAGGCATCCTTCACCTTTCTACGCATAAACAGCCAGACTTTATATACCTATTAGGTCTATTTGCAGCACAGACAGATATTGAGATTAAGGGGTTTCAGCTTCCCAGCCGTGTACCCCACGCTGAGACCCAGGTAAAAGGATCTCATCTCACTACCCCAGTCACTGCTGGTCTCTTTAACCCTCAGCCACACTTCCCTGTCCTCAAGGCTTGGTTTGTGTCTCACACCATAATCCCCATAGAGTAAGCAATAAAGACGGATGTTTTTATCTTGTTGCATCTTTGCTAAAGGTATGTTTCTGCTCCAAGGGCTGTGGGTGTTGGTGGTGATAGCAGGATGAGGCTGATGGCTCCTGCAATGGGCAGCCGCTGCTCTGTGCTTGCAAGATTTATGCAGAAATTCATCTCCTGGCCCCTTCCCGAGACCTATTCTAGCTCGAAAGAGGCAGTCTAACTTTTGATACCAATCAAACTCATTAAATGGAGAGGTCCTGCATTTCTTACGTAAGCAGAACATGAAACACAGAGAAACCACTGGAACAGCCCACCCTGCACAGCAGAGCAGAAATCTATCTGGTAAATTGGTTACATTTAATCACACCAGGGTTTTTTTGCCCCCCGCAGCCCCCCCCCTCCTCTATCGCCCGCCTCTCTGCCCTACACGGCCTC
>WTSP01018077.1:0-26905 GCA_025331215.1 Actenoides lindsayi | reverse complement strand
TTTTGTTTTAGGTGGGTTTTTTGTTGGTGTTTGGGTGTGGGGTTTTTTTTTAACTGTTGGTTTGTTTCCCTCCCCCCCCCCCCCCCCCACATGCCACAGACACCAGTGTAGATGTTATCCTTTCTTTTCTTCCACAGCAAGGATGCAGACATCTCCATGCAAGCAGACCTGCTGCTGCTGTGCAGTTAACCCACTTCAGCTGACAGCTGTCCCTGAGCAAAACCACAGTAGCAGCCGCCAGATCAGACACAGCCCCTCCTTCACAGGGCTGAGACTTTTCAGAGCATAATTAGGCCAATTTCAGCAATCAAGCTAGTAAACCAAGTTAATCTTGATCTTGGTCAAATAACCAAAGAAATCAAACTGTAAACCCCTAAGTTAATGGAAATTTAAGCTTTGACATTGATTACCCATCGCATACTTATGTCATTACTTAATCTAGCAGCACCAAAATGAACATTCATCTTGCAAAAGTACAAATAATAATCCTCAGTGCCTTTCAGTGAGCGATAGCATCTCTGGCTCCGAGGCTGCTGTCCTGCAAGGCTGCACAGAGGCCACTCTCAGACAGGCAGAGCCCGTCCTTCCCCCAAAGGGATCTCTCCATGTCAGCAAGAAAAATGGCAAAAGGGAAATGGGGAGGAGGAGGCATGGGCTGGAGGTCACACCGTGGGGAGCACATGTCCCCTGTGTCCCAGGCAGATGCCCCAGCCACCGAACCTCAGTGTCTCTCAGCAATTATTCATAGCAGAGTTTTACATTATGCATTATTGTCGAGCCTCTTCTCCTGGTAAAAATTAAAACCATGTTTTTATTGAAAAAAAAAGAAATAACAAAACAAACCAAAACCACCTCACTTTATTATTTTTATGTGGTGTGGTTTGCTTTTTTATTTTATATTTGCTAGCTTTTGAGAAGTATCTGCAACTGATGGAGGATTGCTGGGGAGGCAGCGCAGCAGCGATGCTGTCAGCGGGCTTCCTGCCAGCGCACATCAGGCTGTAATGGTTAACAAACCCCCTATAGCCCTTGTTTTCCTCCCTTTTCTGTATTTAACACCATCGTTTATACGGCCCTTGGGAAAAGCAACAAGTTTTCTTGGGGAAAATCCACAGGACACTCCCATGCAACCAGGTTTCTGTGGACACGGATGCAGCTGAATGGCTGCATTTAATGATGTTCTGTCAGAGCTGGCTGTGGAGGTAGAGCAGGGGGTTTGCAAAAGCCTTTCCTCTTTCTTCCTCTCCTTTCTTCCCTTAAATGAATGTCTTTTGTCATCTTTTCCCCTCTCCTTTCCACGTTGCAAACAAGCTGTTAGTGTGATTCAGTGACCATGGCTTGGCATGGTGTGTGACTGAGAGAAACTGAGGCACACAGAATTCCCTGAGGATACCCAAATAAAGCCTTTGTGGGAAAGTCGATGGGATTTTGCTATCAAGGGTTGTGTTGCCCCATTTCCTGCAGACATGGGGACATCACAGCCAGGGCAGAGGGACAAACACCAGCCTGGCCTGATGAGGAGAGGAACAATGTCAACAGAAACCTCCACTGCACGTCTCAGAGTTGCCCAAGCACGATGTGATGCCTGGCCCATGGCACAGCTGCCTACCCACTGCCAGCCACTGTCTTTTATTGCTTCACTACTTCAGGCTCTGTCACCCTCCAGCGAGGCGGAAAGTCTGGCTGCTGGGCTGGGGTCTGGGTGAGCCCTGAGCTGGGAATCCCTCAGAGCCATCTCTGCCTGACTGGGTAGCACCGCACCAAGGGAACAGGAGGGAAGGTCCACGCGACCATGCCACAGACAACAAAGGAAGTGATCATCATCAGCCGTGTTGCAAGTAACACAGAGCAATAGCAGGGTGCTCAGAAGGGGTAGGTGCTCGGCAGGATGAGTTGCTGTTGCAATTTCTTGTTGCAAAGAAATTCAGGCAGTGTGTGGCTCCCCTTCCCCTGCATGTACAATTAAAAATAAAACCAGAACCTGCCCTTTCCTCAGCTTCTCCTTCCTCCCCTGGATTTGCCTCACCACAGGCAGCACAAGGTTCCTCCACTAACCAGGTACAGCTGGAGACAAAAAAATCCAGGAGAAGAAACAACTGACCTGGCGCAAGAGTAAAGTTACTCCACTGCAGCCAAACCCAGATATCTGAGCCCCTTCCTCTGCTGCTGCTCTTAGCCAACCCAGAGATGGGCAGCTTCACCTGGCTAGAGCTGATCTCTGTCATCCCGACACTTAATTTTGATCTCTCTCCTTGCTTTAATGCAAAGACCTCACTTGGCTTTGGCCAATCTATCTATCAGGATGAGCTTTCAAAACAATAAAAGAAGATGCACAAAGTCCATCTTGTAGGCAAGGGAAGAAGTCTCACAGGCAGGACTCATAGCAAGTCAATATATACATTGTTATGTATATATTCTGTGAATTAATGCTTTTTAGCTAGGCTGGTAAGACTTGAATCTTTTCCAGCCTGTAGACTTATGGTTTTACTAAGTATCAAGTATTGACTTAAAAAGGTCAAGATAATTTTATGACCATCAGGAATATTTCTAGCTATACAAAGCCAGATAATGGCAAGGGGAGGGGGGGGAAGAAAGAAAGAAAGAAATCACATCAGTTCACATATATCAGGCTTAATTACTGACTGACAACAGACAGGAAGGATTTTTTTTCCTTTCAGAAGCAGCATTTCACACACTGCTAGAGACAGGGCTGGCAGGAGCTGAGAGCACGTCTGCCCTTCATGGGACAGGCTCGGAGATGGAGCAACAAGACCTGTGCTCCCACTAGCACACTGGGCCCTGCCCAGCCTGACCCAGTGTCCTTCACCATCAAACCAACCGTCCTCTCAGACACTGGCCTGATACATCGGATGCATGAGCCCAGCTGTACACTGGATGAAAAGACATATTTGTGTCCCTAGAGTGCCCAAATAAAGAGGGAAAGGCACTGGCACAGAGCTCACACCAGAGCTCCAGAGGAAAGTGAGAAGAAAACATCATGTGAAAACACGAAGGAGATAGTTTCTCTGTGACCAACACAGAAAGAAAAAAAAAAAAAAAAAAAAAGACAAGAAAAAAAGCTACTTAATAGAGTGGAGAGGCTGAAGAATCAAACAAGAGCCCAAATATATCAGAGGAATTGCAGCAGGGCACCCAGTGGGGATGGACCCCTTGGGCAGCAGCCGGGTGCTCCTCCCCACCCATCCCTGCAGAGGGGCAGCTGAAACTGAGCCCTCATTGCAGTGAGGACAGCAAAAGTTAACACATTGCCTTTTTCTCCAAGTTCTATGGCTATAATGTGCCTTCCTCCGGAGCGTCAGCACTGAGCACAATCCAGCACTTCCACTGCTGCACAATCTTGCCTCATGTTTCTCCCAGTTTGCTATGGGCTGGCAGGATTGCAAAGAATGGGACAGGAAGGGTGAAATCTCAGCTCCTTTGAAACTGAGGCAAGACACCCATGGCTCAAAAAGAGACGAGATTTCTCCCCTACATCTAATCACCCAGGTGAGGAGGTCTGACAATTCGTATTCATCCTCCATTACCCATTGCTCCAGTGAGACCCAGCCTCAACCATGTCCACTATTGTGGGATATATGCACTATATATGCACGAGGGGGGAGTATAAACATGTCAGCAAAAGGCGTCCTTTGATAGATGGATGGAGAAGGAGGAACAGAAGAAAATCCATTCATATTGCTCTGACACAATTTAATCTGTCTAAAAGCCATGACCACAAAGGCAGCAGAAGGCGGATGCCCACAGTAACCCCAGCCCACCAAATAGGTTTTTGTTTGCTCTGTGTTTAAGTGAGTTTAGTGTATGCTGTTGTGTTGCACTACAAAGAGCATTAAAGCAGCTTCCTGGCTCTTTCCTGGAACAAATAAGATGGGTTGGGGTGCTAGGGCGGTCAGGCTCCACCCAGTCCCCCCCAAAGCCTGGCATGTGGAAAATCAGCATGCGAGGCAGGTTAGGAAACACAAGGAGAGGGTAAGAAGAAAGGACTGCACACCCGGATAAAGAACATCACAGACTGCTTGGTAAGAGAAGGCAAGCACCAGTCAAGAGTGGAAAGAGACCACCAGGAACATCTGGCTAAACAGAAAATTGTAGCAGTGAGCTGCATTACAGGGATTTCTAAAGCAAAGGCAAGTTCAATAAAGAACTGGTGCTGAGGGAGGCCTCATCCTCACCCCCAGGGATGCTGCCAATGCTGTGTAAGCACGACCCACCACCCCCTGTTGCCCTCAGAGCCCTCAAACCTCCAGCAAGCAGGTGGCAGGCAGGCTGCAAGAGGCGGGTGGCTTCCTAACCGCGCACTGTGCCAGCCAGGGGCACTTCTCCTGCAGTTCTCCACCACCTACCCCAGCAATGCCCCCTGAGCAGCACCAGCATCGCCCCCAGTCTTGCCAAGCATCCTAGAGTGATGGTACCCACAAACCCACCACAATTGCCCCCGGGGGTAGGCACTAAAAACCTGCACACGGCTCCACACCCCCCCTGCCTTGGCACCCACTGCACCCATTGCCTGTGCCCAAAGTGCTGGGATGAACCCTGCCAGCTTCAGCAATCCAGCAGGAAAGCATTTCCAACAGTAAATCCACCAGCAAACAGCAAATCAAAACTATCAGGAGAAAGCAAGTAAGCTCTTTGGGTACGAAAACTTCAGCTGAAACACTATAAGCGGAGTAAATTCAAGGTGTACTTAACCCAGACAGCAAGAAAAATTATCTGAGCGTGCTGCTCCTGCCTCCCCTGGCTGCTGGGGGCTCTGCTGGCTCTGGCCCACGGCCCCAGCAAGCATGGCTGAACATCCCCCTGGGCAGAGTGGGCCAGATTTGGGCACATACTGGGCAACTCCTAGCCACCCCAACACCAGGGACATGAGGAAGAGCAGAGGCAAAGCCAAAATCCCCTGCTGCTTGGGCAGATGGAGCTGGGGAAATCAGAGGTGGTGGGTAAGTGGGGAGCAGCTAGGGACAGGAGCCTCACCCGGAGTCCAAACACATAAATGCATTCTAATGTTACGTAAGGGTGGACTTTACAGCAAGGCTCCTCGTACAGAAAAGTTAAAGAAGCTTAAATTATTCTCTCTGAAGTCAGAGGTTCAGCAGTGATGTCTTTCACGTTGCTTAAGGTACTGGAAGCTGGAAGTGCAGCCCTGCACGGGGTCTGGCTGCTGCTGGGTCTTTGGGCTTTAAGGGAAAACAAAAAGTTCGTAGATTATATTTTTTATTCATTTGTGCACTTATCACAGTGCGGGCTCCAGCTGGGACTAGCTAGAGAAATGATGAAACCCACTTTTTTAATTGAAGAGCTGGCTGAGTGTGCCGTTATTCAAGATAATTTTATGGCTTTTTTGACTGGGAGTCTCCAGGACACCCCGAGAAAACCAAAGCAGCATCCTCACATACTGCCCTTCCCCATCCCCTTAGTCAGAAAGGCCAAGAAGGTCAAACGTTGCCAGACACTCGCTGGGGCTCTCTACCCAAGCAAGGCATCTGTGGAGCCATGATCCCTCATCCAGCACCTCTCACAGGAGACCTGCCCCACAGCAGCAGGACATTACATTTTCCATGACAGATGCAGGATGCTCCAGGATAGTTTTTAAGGAGGTTTCGGTCCAGCTTCTCTCAACAGCCTTGTCATCCCTGCCCATCAGCATGCCCTATGCTAGGTGCCTGCAGGGAATGCTTTTTACCCTAAGGGAAGCATTCCCAGTTCAGCCTACTGCAGTACTGTGTCTGGACTCCACACCGTGCCAAGACATAGATTAGTTAATTGACAAGGGGAAAATATTTACTGCTTCTCATAAAGGGCTGTATGAAACTCCTCCAGCACACCCTCAGAAGGCTGTGAGTGCCTTGAAACCTGGAATTAGGAATGTGCTAATCACAGAATCATAGAATCGTTTTGGTTGGAAAAGATCTTCAAGATCATCGAGTCCAGCTATTAACCTGACACTGCCAATCCCACCACTAAACCACATCCCTAAGCACCTCATCTACACGTCTTTTAAATACCTCCAGGCACGGGGACGAGGAAGAGATATGATAAAAAAGATTGCTGTCATTTTAAGACTTTGCCTTTCTGCCTTGTCATATGATGTCCCACCCTCCAAACCCAGCAGTCAGGGGAGAAGGGGGTAGGCGAGACCACTGTCCCCAGTGAACCAGTCAGGGCCCCACCCCAAGCAGCTCTGCAGCATCTTGAGCAAGAGCAAGAGGCAAACCCAGCCTGGGAGAGGCTTCAGGGCCTGATTACTCAGCCTAATAAGCTAGTAGAGATGCTGAAGCAGCTACATAAAGAACATATAGTTATGGATCATTTTAATTATGCATATAATGGCTTTGTCTTTGTTACCTTATTTCATTATTAAAAACCTTTAATTCACGTATACATTTTAACTCTCAAATCCAGCCACCAAGAAAACTTATTATAAATAATTTAATACTCAACAAGGCACCAATTCCTCCAAAAGCAGCAATCCTGGAATGAGGCTACTGGAAACTCTCCCAGCATCTGACACTTTAATGTTATACCAAAGCACCCAGAAGATAGCAATATACAGTTTCTCCAAGGTACACATGCTCATTCAGAAGCTGTAGCTAAGAAGCTTGTGCAAGAAGAGCATCTCTAGGTGACCATCAACATACAAGAGAGGTCTTTGGCATGCACCAAGGCAGGAGAACCTGCCAGTGAATTTGCAACACCAGCTTCAGAGCTGTACAGAGAGAAAGAAAAGAAACTTGCAGCTGCACGGTCCTTTCTGCCCTGGAGACCCATAGCCAGCTACACAGACTAGGATGAGCAAAACCATTCCCCTACCAATGTCTTTTGGCAACACAACACCACATTTAGGATGCGGAGAAGTCATTACAACATGTCAGACTGCATGGAGGTCTCAAGCACCAAGAGCAGCTGCTGAGCACTAGCATCCCTGGAAAATAAACCCAGGAGAGGCAAGGCAAGGCAAGGCAAGACCCTCACCTCCCAGCTGTACTGGGAGGAAACACCAATAGTTATCCTAGCCCACAATCAGCATTTGCTTAATAAATACATTTTTCTAATGATGTACATCAGTTTTTCCAGTTACATAAGATATGCAGCACAACGCCTTAATTTTTTCACATACCTACCTCCCTTTTTCCTACCAATAAAATGAAATGAAAAATAAATACACTCATGCAATCCCTACCCCCATGGAACTAAGGCAGCTTTCACCACAGGCATCAGCACAGCCAGGCTTTACCTTATCTTTCCTCATTGCATTTATTCCCAAAGTGAAGTTGTATAGAAAACACGCCAGTCAAAACAAGAGATACCTGGAGATGGAAGCATGTTTTTCTCTCTCTTTTGGTCCTGCTACAGTGAGCATTTGTGTTTAAGACCCAATGAGGTCAATAGGAAATAAGCAGGTGCTTTAAGTTTTAGGCTTGTGAATAAATTAACCATTATTGAAGAGAGTACACATGTGCGTATTTTACTGATTGCTGAATCAGTGCTTTTAAGCTATCAAATTGGATCAGCCTGATTGCCATCACAAAGTACCCTTCTGCTTCCCCACCACTGAGGCAAGACCTCCTTAAACTGATTATTTTTGCATTACTTGCTGGAAGGGGAGAGATGCTGAGAGATGCTGGGCGCTCCCCTGAGCTCTTCCCCTGGGGCGCTTGTGCTACATCTTCATCTGCAGCAAGTGGGAGATGTAAGTGTAGCTGCTGAGGAGATGACTGTTGCACTGTGAGAGCGCTCACGTGCTGTGGGATCAACTCCGGGGTCTCCAGTTCTGCTTGTGCTACGTGGAAGGCGGTGTGGGCACTGCACAAGCCTTCTGCTCTTCAGTGAGATGGGACATTCAGACACGCTCCAAGGCAACAGCAGATTTTGCCAGCAGTGCTATTAAAACCACAGCTGGCAGTAAACTGATAGCGATTTTGGGTACTGACAAAAGTAAATTGGTGCGAGGACATGGTGGCAAAACACAGCTGATGGAGTCAAACAACGTGCAAGCAGCACTTCATCTGAATCATCATCTGGATGATAAGCTTCCTCCAAATCCCTCCTACAGACAAATCCAGAGCATTTGTTGGTGTCGGGAAGCAGGATGCTCTGGATTGCCCCAGCACTGCCAGTGCCAGCCCGCTCTGCAAAGGGCCCAATCCAGCCTTCTGCAGGCAGGTCCTGCCAGCAGCTTGTGCTTCCAACTGCTGTGGGCAGGGCTGGGCAGGCTCTGCCCCAACATGATGGCTCTTTTCCACCACCAGCCTGAAAAACCAAAGTGTTGGCTACTCGCCAAGCACATCCCAAACTGTGGCCTCCATCCCTCCAGCCCCGTTACGCATGACTATGAGGTGCTACTGCAGGCTGGATTAATGGTCGCTTTTGAAGCCCTTTGAGCTTGTCAGATGAAGGTCCCACAGAATCATCACTCCCTGCTCCTCCCCATGCTTTCATCCAGTGTGGGAGCGCCAGGATCCTCCCAGGAGCAAACAGCCTTTGCAAAGGGGCTTTATCTTTGCTTGCAGGAAACCTCGAAGGGTCAGAAGGCAACAAGGGAAATTTATGCTGTTAAAATTAAAGCTGTGCTAATTAAACAGGAGTTTCCTCTGTCCCAGGAAGGCAGTCAGCAGAGCAGTATTCATGAGCAGGGACGTGAAGTTCTGTCCTACATGAGGGACTGCACACACAGAAGGTGAACACTCATCCCACTCCACAGCACACCGCACCAACCCCACGGCAGCGGCCGGACCCAGCGGCAGGGTCACCAGGCTGCTGAGCCACATCCCCCTCTCACACACAAGTGCATCCTGAGGACCCTCACCCTGCTGTTCCAAGTTCATCTGCACTCTGAAACTCAAAACTTACCCCTTCTCTTTTCAAAACTAAAAAAATCTTCCAGTAAGAAGGAAGGAGAAAAAAAAAAGGCAGTATCTAAAGCACTTCCCAGGCTGATGTGCAAAAGACAATTATCCAAAACAGGTGAATCAATGGAAAAGGCTCTTGGGTGACAGGAAAGGCAAGGACTGGCCTTTCCCAGGGCGGTGCACAGCCCGGATCGATGCTGCTTTGCGGCTGGCATCTGCTCTCCATATTTCTATTTGTTCCAGTCATGGGTTGCCAAGGTGTCAAAGTCAAATCATTTGAATTTGTCACCAAAGGAAAGACACTCAAGGTTCAAAATTACACCTTGACCCAGTTGGGTCACTTTGCAGCAATTATCACCAATTTCTACGGTGGAAGATTGTAAGAGCTCAGAGAAGGAGAAAAAAAATGGCTTGTCCTTTCTTCACCTTGCATACAAATGAAAACCAAATGTGATCTTTTTGCTCTTGACATAACCATGCTTTAAAGAGCTTCACAAACATCTATTTCCTCATTTGAGCTCACACAGAAGACATATTATCTCTTTTAAATATGCCTTCTCCTTGGCGGTGTGCAGCCTATCCCCTATCTTTAACATTTTAAGAAGCTGCCAAATGGTTATTTGCAAAACTGATGTTCGGAGATAGATATAATCTATTTTAAACCTCAGCAAAATTGGCCAATTCCAGGAGGTTTTTAACATACGGCTGAATTAATCAAGTCACACGGATTATGAAATGTGAAATGCAGCCCCCCCAGCTCTCCACCCGCACGGGAGCAATTTGGAAAAAGCCCAACCGTTTCACAGCACGGTGAGAAGGAGAAAAAAAATAATAATAAAGGGAATGGTTTCCAACACACACCGGCTTCCTAAGCGTTGATGCTCTCCCTAGCAGAGTGTTTCTGTCTTGTGAGACTTGTACCTCACCTCGCCTCTTTGGCACTGCCATGCTCCGCTCCTTCAGTGATGAGGCCCAAGGAAACTGAGAGTGCTCTGCACCCACCCAGTGCTGCCTATTCTGCACTGGGGCCGGATCCAGCCCTTCCTCTCCTCTTCCCAGATGCTTTGGCTACCTCCTGCCTTTCCCTACTGCTCTCTGCACCAGTACTGGCACCACAGGGTCACCTCCCTAGGAAAACAGCCCCTGTGCTGGCTGGAAGCAGCTTCAACCGTTCAAGGGGAAATAAATCCAGAAAAAGGCATTTCCTCCAACATTAAAATTCCAGACTCCTCTATCTTACTTGATCTCGTTTGTGAGGTCTTGCTACTCAGTTGCTTGGAGACTTTTGTTTATTGCCTTGTTTTTCTTTTGTTTTAAATGGTTGAAGTTAGTGTTTTAACAGAGAACTAAATAAAACGTATTGATTCCAAGGCAAAACTGCCTGGAGCTGGCTGCAGTTTCCATCTTTTGCTAAAGACACATCCAACGTGGAGCACGGTGCCCTGTGCAGGGACTGGCGGGCACAGCCTCGCACATGGAATGCTCCTTCCAGCATGGGTCGCTGGCTCAGGCCAGGGCACAGCAGCAGAGCAAAGCCGCGCTGTGCTGCCGTTAGCGAGGGAGTCGCTTGCTGGATCTGTATTTTTGCATCTGTGCCAATTTCTTCAGCTGCCACCCTCCATCATGTATGGGCATGTGTATGGGCAGACGGGCAGCAGCAGGCCAGTGACGGTCACAGGGAGTGCTTGGAAAGCTAATTCTCCTTCTATGCACCACCGCGCAGCAGCTCTGGATGCTTTACTCAAAGCTGAGGTTTTGCTCAGGATGGGACACCCGCACCAGGCAGCTCAGCCCTGGGTTCACGCTGGCAAAACCCCAGTGGTGCCAGCTCCCCCCAGGCAGTTCAGCTGCTCCCAGGAGCAGTAGCAGGTCCCAGTTCCAGCCTGACCCCCAGGCACAGGGTAACTGAGTTCCTGGTACTAACATGCCTGGGCTGCTGGCTTGCTGCCTGTTCTCCTGCCCTACCATTGGCAGCAGGTGGAAGCTTCCCAGCGTGTGCCCTGTTCTGTAGGACCTGCAGCAGCCAGCCCAGCATGGGGACACTGGGCAACAGCAGCTCCTCAAAGGCAGGCAGCTATTTTACAAGTTAGTCAGCTTGGCAGTGGCTGCCAAGTGGAAGACACGCAGGTAGGAGCAGAAGCCCAGCCCCCTGACAGAATGGAGAGGGCTTGAACAACGGCTCTGTCACCTACAGGAGCTGCCAGATACATCACCTAAGATATTGGACCCATGAAGCAGCTCAGAAAACAGGGTGGGGGTTTCCAGCAATGGCAGGAAGGCAGCAAGTGCACCCAGGCATACACCAAGAGAAGTTTCTTCTCATGGTCCACCATCCCCTGGGCTCTTCTCCAACACAGAAGGTTATTTTTGAGGGTGTGGGCAACAGCATCACTCCCACAGACACCCTCTCTCAGCTGCCTCCACTCAGAGATGTTCAACAGCACCAGACACAATGTGCAGCGAGCAGACTTCAGTCGTCCCTCGCACCCAGCACCCCAGGACAGGCAGCATCTCCCAGGCACCAACTGCTCTGCAAAGCCAGGGAAGGCAGGATGTGGTTTGAATGCAAACATGAAGACAAATGGCTCCGGGGGAAATACGATGACCTCCCCGACAGTGTCAGGAAACATTTGTCAAATGGCAGAAGTCATTAGCTGTTTTGCTGCTCGCAGATCGGGAGCATCACATCGCTGGTGACGGCTGGTTAATGCAGACCCGACAGGGCTTTTGCTGCCAAGGTCAGCTCCCTGCTTTGGGTGGCAGCAGACAGGTTTGCCCAACACAGCTTTGGTCACTGGTCCAGGCTCTGCCTCTGCCTTGCTGATGGGCACAGCAAAGCAAGCCGTGCCAGGAAAACCTGCCTGGCTTCTGGCATCCCTTTTGAAGTAACCCCCAATGCTCATTTTTCTATAAAGTCAGATTTTAAAGCCTTCGGCTAAAGGTGGAAGACTACTGAAAGCCTATCACAACGGGTGGGAAGCCAAAGACCTGAGCAAGTAAAGGACTTCCTTAAAATCCATGAAAGGCCGACAAAAACTATCAAAGCCTATAACCCATCCTCTTGGACGGCTTTAGGGAGCGTGGGGCTGAGCTGTATTGAGCATAAGCATCCTCCAGCAAAAGCCACTTGCCTCCTACACACAGCAGAGCAGGAACAACCCAGCAGTCCCCAGCCTGATGTTTGAAGGAAGGAATGCTGCTTGTGCAGCGGTTGAAGTTTGCCCGCTGGCAAAGCCGCTCAGCTGCCGCGATCCAGCGGCGTGGAGCTGCCGGCTGCCTTCTCGCACAGGCGCCGCTGGGCCAGCCCACGGCATTTGGTTTACAAGGGTGAAGGTGTGCTCAGCAAAAACAGAACCCGGGAACCCATCAGCTGAAAACCGCGCTTCTCCCTTCGTGAGCACGGAGGTGGGATGAGGACGGATGAGAGCTAACACCAGGGCAAGAAGATAGATTTATACAAATACTTAAATAAGAGCATATACTCAGGCACTAAACATAATTTAATATATTGCAAATAACATCCTACCATAACTCATCCACCGCAGCAATTACTTTCCAGCACAGCCATGAGACCAGCAGCCCCCTGAACTCCCAAATTAGCAGCTCCAGCAGCAAGGAGATGGCCCGACAGTGTGCTGGAGCCTGGCCCATGCTGCGGCCAAGAGCCTTCATGAGAGGCTTCTGCTCTGCAATTACTTTAGATTAAGAGGAAATGAGTTCAATTAAGTGCACCCATCACCTGGCAATGAAATGTTACTGTCAAGGGTCCTTTTGGGGAAGTCGGTGAGGCCTCCTCTCTTAGGAGAAATGGCACAGATATCTGGACCAGCCAAAAAGGGCAGAGTGAGAGATGGAGGTTAATCCAACCCCAGATGTGACCCAGGGATGCCGAGACACAAAATGAACAGGCAAAGTCAAGTGTTGGGCCACCAAGGAGAGCTTTAAATTTAGCATGGCTACATTAAGATGCACTCAGGGTAAGGTGTGGTTTCTGCATGACATGCGAGACGCAAAGGGGAGGCCGTCCCCTCAAGAAAGGCAGCTGCGGCTGGGGGGACCCAGAGGCATTCAGCACCATCAGGCTGCTGCTGAACTCTTCGTCTGGTGGGACCCCAGGTGCATTTGCAGCATGCACATCCCTCACCCATCTGAGGCCCAAAGATAAAACACCAACACGCAGCTGGGAGCCTGTGAAACAAGGCAGTGAAAATGAGCAAGAAGTTGATTCCAAGAAAGCCACCCTCACCCCCTCATCAAAGAGGCCACTTATCTCTGATGCTGCCTCCAGCAAAGGAATACATAAGTGTGGTGAAGCAAAGGTAGAGGTTTCTTATAGTAGCTCCTGAGCCTCCTTCTACAGTTAAGACATCAACACAGGCGTGCATCGGCCGAGTCACCAGACCAACTTCTGCAGGCTTGCCTTCCTGGAGGAACATATCCTGCGAAAGTGGCTTTAGGAAGAGAGTAGAAAGGGCTGCAAAACGCACGAGTGAGCAAAGCTAAAGCGTTGCCTCCGTGGCAGGGCACTGCTGTCAGCTGCCTTGATGGAGTGCTGCTTTCGCACGGTGGCCCTCCTCCCAAACAACACTTTCTCCAGAATGGAGCTGCATGGTAAAAGTCAGTATATAAAAAAATATTTAGGCTTTGCCTGATCATAACGTGCCTTCCCTCGAGCGCCGAGGAAATTTTCAACCCAATTTTCTTGCTCTTGAATCCACAAGAGAGCAGGACAGGTTCCTGCAAAGCCCCCCCAAGCCCAGCCAGGGTCGCAGCCCTCTGCCTAAAACTCTTGCACCACTTTCAGCGGTGTCCAGTTTTCTTCTCCGATGGTGTGGGATTTTTAGGGTGCCCAGACCTTCACTGGCACACACGAGCAGTGATGGCCAGGGATGCCTTGGGCACTTGATGCCTGCTATAGGCATGGGTCACTGGCATCACAAGCACAATGCACCAAAAATCACGAGTTAATGTTAAGAGTTAAATTCAAAACACAAGGAAACAGCACTAGCACAAGGCTGGAAATCGGAAAAGGCTGTCAGAGATGTAAGGACTGAGACCAAGCCTCTCTGGGTGCTGTTTTGGTAGGGCGGGCGGGAGAAACAGGATCACCAGCAGACCCTGGCCAGGTGGAAAGGGTCCTCGAGCCATCACTCCATCACATCATGGCAGTTTTTGGTCCTTCCCATCCTGCCCGGAGCTGTCCCTGTGGGCAGGGATGGTGTGGGGGAAGCCCTGCAAGAGCCTTTTGGCTGTAGCACATCAGCCCCTCCTTCCCCCTCCCCAGCACAGGGCTGGCAGGGCACCAGGGAAATTAAGCAGGCGATTTCTAAAGCCGAGAGAAAAGCAGCCATCTGGGCCCTAGCAGACAGGTCCTTTAATGAACAAAGGGAATTTTCTAAAGAAGCGGGATAAATGCAACAGTCTAAATAAAAGAAGCGGTAACCCCTCCAATCCATCCAGCAGAGAGAAGCTTGCAGGGAGCGCTGAATACCAGGGTAATGCCCCGTCCTGTCTAATTACAGGATGAAGCAGGAGACGGGCTGAAGTGGTGGGAAGCAGGAAGAAGTAGGGTGGGCTGAGGGTGAAGCTCAAGGTTTTCTCTGCCACAAAGAGCTCCCACAGTGGTGGGAGCTGACACTCTGGCAGCCCCCGTTGACTAGGAACCTACTTCCGAACCTTTGGGGGTGGGATTTACATCACTAAGTCTCCTAGAGACTTTACGTGCCCTCATCTCAACACTCAGCATATTCCCCAGCAGAAAGCCCAGTTACTACTCATGTGATGGACAGAAAACCAGGTGACTTTCCCAGCTCACAGCTCCAAAGTCCAGGGTACAAACCCGGCAGCCTTGCCCTCACCTTGCACATCTACCACCAGCTACTGACACCTCCTCAGCGTTCTTCTGTTCCTCGAAGGAAAACCAGTGTCACTCATAATTCAATTTGCAACTACCTTCTCACCCCATTGTTTTCTGCTCTGCCACAATTCATAACGTTGTTTTGCATGCTCGCAGGCAGCGCTCTCCCTTCTCCTGGGCCTGGCAAGCAGGTGTCTTTTGAAGCTCTTCCAGGTTATTGAACTACTGTGTTAATGCAGCTTGCTTCCCATCAGTTGAGGGCAGAGTGCCGGGGACATAATTTATTTTCCGTGTTTATTTATGTCAGGAGAGTCCTTAAAGGATTTGTTTGCAGCTGCTTTGGTTGCTGCTCTTGTTGAGGTTACCTCCCACTCTGCCGTGTGCCAGCAAGTCAGGCCCAGGGAGACTGGGGTCCACCAGCTTCCTTCAGCTGTTTTAATGCCATGGAAACAACCGATTTACTTTATGCTTCTTAATGAGGAGCAGAATCGCTCTTTTTTCTGTCTAGTGGGTCTTTTTGCCCCTTGAAGGTAAAGCAAGCTGGGAGCCAGCAGAGATCTCTCAGTTGAACACCTCTGTTTCTGCACGGTCCCCAAAGAAGGGCTGGTTCTGGCACCTCCTTTTCAGATAGCTTGAGCATGTCCCATGTGGACTTTGGTGACACAATCACAGCAGAAAGTAATGTTGCTCCCATGGTGTGCAGGCCACTCCAGGAACAAGCTCCTCCTCCAGGACCATGTGGATGGAGACCTGTAAGCCCTTGAAAAATTAAGGTATTGGGACTATCTCAACAGAGCAATTCCCTCTGCCTCTCCCATCCTTGTGGAGAAACCAGCTGGGTGCATATTTTACTCCATCTGCCACTGCCTTTATTATTGTTATTTCTCCACATTCAGTCATGGCTGCAGCTCGTCACTTTTTTTTGCCATAAGCAATATATGGCAAACTTGCAAATTGAGATGATCTCCTCTGCACTAGGTTCTGCTCAGGGCTCCACACCAGCCCCAGTTAACCACCCACGGGCAATGGCCAGCTCCTGTGCCCTTCCCCAGGTGGTCCATGCTGGCACATTGCCCCACTCCCAGCTGCTATCCAACGGCTTCCAGCTCTTTGGAGCATCCCAAGGTGATGTGCTGGGGAGCTGGCTGCCAATTCATTTTCTCTATAGGGTTCAAGGCCACCACAGAGGAGGAAATCATGTCATATTGATTTCCTCCATTGTCCTCGCAACCATCCACGCAAAGAAACACTTGTTATTTTGTCACGGATCCCTGTGGAGGCCACTCGGGCATCCTACCCGCTTGCACAGCAGAGATGGCAATTTTGCCAGAAACTCTGCTTTAAAGGATTTTGCAACATTAATTAAATTTCTGCAATTGTATCTCTTAGCTCTGAATATGATCCAAGCTTCTCTAAGCATGTGAGAAAGGGCTCAGCTCCTTGTCCCCATTTAAACCTGGCTCTGAACAAGTCTGGCTCCCAAGACTGAATTCCCTGGACAAAACATCAGAAATACAATATTATCCCTCACCAGAAGGAAATGAATACAGGGCTGTCAGGGTTCAGACATGGTATGGGTCTAGATAACCTAGAAGCTGAGCAATACTCCCAGAGCTACAAAAAAAGCAGATGTCCTTGCCCAGAGAACCAATTCCTCTAAATACACAGGCAAAAATGAGTCTCTGAGATCCCACAGACAGCCTGATGAGGGAGGGACAGCGAGTCACGCCAAGGACTCCACATGAATGCAACATAAAAATCCCACAACTCTGGCTCCCTTTGGCCTCCAATGTCCCACGGCCCTGCCTCAGGCTGGCACCAATGACCTCCCCCAGCATGGCTGGGCTTTTGTAGACACTGCTTTCCCCAAAAGCATGAAGGAAGAGGAGCTGCCAAGCCTGGGAAACATAGGAGGAGATGGGTTGGTTTTAATAGTTAAAACTCTTTAGAAATTTAAAACAGAGGCTGTTTTTTCAAGAAGAGGATATTAATGAATGAGATAGAAGGGAAACATGGAGAAGATAAGAACTTTAACTCAAGGAATTGGGGCTTCCTGAGAGCAGGGCTACGTCCACTGCCTGAGCTGTTCCTGTGGTGGAGGCTGGAGATAGGTGCATGGCTCACCAGGGTCCCACAGGGCTGGGAAACCAGCACAGAGGATGGAAAACAGACCAATGGTGCCAGGCTGGCATTTCCTACACATCATAGTGCGATTTCTGCCAGCTATTGCAAAGGGGCCTGGCAGCAAGGCGGTTGGTGGGGTCAGAAGGTGCTTGGCACAAGAAGGTTTGCTCCGGGGCAGCTATTAATCATCGCCCTTCATGGCTGGAGCTGCCCAAGTGGGATGGAGGGGCAGTGATGGCTGCAAAGGTGGGAGCTGGCACGTTGGCACTGCGGTGTTGTGGGCACGTTCACCCACCGACATCAGTGGGAGGTGGCTGAAGCAGCGGGATGCTTTCCTGAGGAGAGAGGCAGTGGGTCTGTGCCTGCTCTGCGCCTATGGGCGATAGCTGGTGGGCTCCACGCCACCCTACGCTCCTTCAATGAGGAAGACAAAGTTTGTACAGCTTGTTGGTAAAAGCATTTGCTACAAGGTACGTGGCAATTACTGCAGAATAAGAGCAAGGATGCTCAGAAGGTACTCTGGAAACTTTACCCACATAAAGCAGGGACCTCTGTTGCCATGCAGAAATTTAGTGGCAGAGGTTCTGCACCAAGGGGCAGGATTTGCTCGCTGGGAGCCCCTGCCTCCCAGGCTACGTTAACAGCACTTCCTTCACCCTGTTAATATAAACAGCAATGAAAAAGGCACTCGGGCAGCAGTCTGGGGCATGGCGCAGACCCAGGGGGGAGAGCCCAGCATCCCCCCTTCTCCTACCAGGGGGTTTTCCAACCTCCGCACCCAGCCCAGCACCAACGCATCTCCCAGGACGTTTTCCCAGTTTCCACAAGAGGGCACCGGCACAACACCGGCACTGGCACCGGCACTGGCACCGGCAGGGACTCCCGGCCGGCCCCGTTCCCCTGGCCAGGGCCCTGCAGCAGCCGTGGCCGGGACACAGCAGGGGCTCAGGGAGCTGATCTCGCCCTGGGGTTTTGTCTGCAGAAGAAAAGAGGTTGAGCTGCAGAGGCTGGGAGCGGGGAGATCTCAGTTCTGGAGCCGCTACTCACAAAGACATTTGCTCTTGCAGAAAGAAACCCCTTTTGCTCAAAAAGGTGATTTTCTGGAATAACCAAGGGGCTGCGGGGAGGGGAATGGGTCTTGCTCAGTGGCTCCAGATGGGCACCCTCCATCACTCATCTCCTCCAACTTCTGCATCCCTGTGCACAGCACACACAGGGAGTACGAACCCTCAGGAGCTGCTGCTCTGGGGAAATGGCTTTGTCCACAGGGTGCTGTTGGGCTCCTGGCAAACCCTGATGCAGGGGAAGACCCAGCTGGAAAGAGGTAGAGCAGTGAAAGTAAACTCTCAGTAACAGAAGTGTGGATGAAAAGAGCTGGCCCAGCTCAGCAGATGGGCTTTTCAGAGCAGATCCATGAGGCACACCCCAACCCCAAGCTGGGGGTCAGCCAGCAGATCTATAAGTGTCCAGAAGGCAGAAGTCAGTCCAGGGCATCACTTGATAGAGCTGCATCCAAAACAGCCGCAGATCCCAGAAATGCTCCTCTTCAATGTCTCTAACTCCCACCAGTGTCACGAGCAGTGACAGGACCCTGCTGAGGCACAGCTTAACCACAGGCAAACTGCCACTGGTGCCTACGCAGCAGCGTTCACATTCATACTGCAACTCTGAGAGCATACATCAAGTGCTTCTTCCTCCACTACATGACCCTCCACGCTGCTGCGGTTTGACAGGAAACAAAGCAGCTCTTTGGAGCTGAATGCTGCCAAGTGCTGATCCAGCAACCACCTCTCACATGGAGCTCCTCGAGCTGTACCTCATCCCAGGGAACTGCAGTGATGGTACAAGGAGAGGAGCCCATGGAAGCCACCCACCTCAAGGCTGGACTGCATGCCCTTCACTAAGGGAAGCCTTTGACTACTGGAGACCTGGTGCTCTGAGCTCAGGCCACCTTTCAGTGAATGGTGTGGTTGTTTGGCCAACTACATCTTGTGCCTCAGAGCGCAGCAGATCAGGCACTTTGTGCTCTGGGTTTTAGGCAGAGAAAGAGAATTTTAGTATCACCTTGGATGAGTTTTTTAACCTAGGCAAGCTTGTAGAAGACTACTCAAATCACTGTTGCCCTGTTCACCACCCATATGGGACCCCGAAGCATGACAGCTGATTTCCTCTAAATTATCTTGATCTTGCTGGACACTGAGTGAGAGTGTACCAAAGCACGAGGTGTATTACAAACGCCAAAACAGCAACAGATTGTCTGACAGAGCTGTCATTCTGTCATGAAATATGACATGCATCGAGCCCGGGAGGAAGGACTAGATTGCTGTACACTTTAGTGCCGGCTGAGGCCATGCAAGATTGTTTCTCATTTCAGAGTTTCATTCATCAGACCTGAAGGATACATTTCTGCAGCATAAACAAAACGTGGCAAAAGTCCCAAACCACCTACCTCTCTTGAGCTGTGCCTTTATATAAAACATGTTGCCATTTCATAGGCGCATCTATGAGGGATTTCCCTTTTGTGAATCCAATTTCCTCTCGCTTTTGAGCAAAAATGTATCTCTGACATGAAGGATGCAAAGATGGAGACAGCACGGCCCGGTACAGAGCAGCAGGGAATTTTCTGAGCACCAACAAAATGGAAAACAAACAAGAAAAAATAAAAGGCAATTTATGCAGAGAATTTATCAAAGGATCAAAGATATTCCTCAAGCAACATCACCGACTACCCTTGTTGGTGTACATGCCAGAGAGATGCTATAAGCATGAAGAAATAAAAGCAACAACAAAAAAGCAAACACAAGTACCATGTGCCTTGACAAAGGCAGAGCCTTGACCAAGTACCATCAAGGACATAACTAATATGGAGTGGATGTAGTATTTCTGGAGGAGATCCCACATGGTAGGCTCAAGAAAAACAGGAGAGACTGCTTTGTTTTTCTCTTGCTCAGTGATAAATGAGATCTGACACCCTTTCCAAAAGGCTGAATTCATCAACTCTAGAGCTTACAGGTAATTAGATCTGGAGTCATGGTGGGATTGTCTCTAGCAGTCATGGTATCGTTTTGCTCCTTGTGCTTTCCTTGGGATCCTATAACCAAGCTTCCCAGGAGCTACAGTAAGACAAATGGAGCATTTTCTTATATTACAGCCTTCAGACAAACAGCTCTCCAAGCTTTTTGTAATTATAGGCCTTTGAGAAGGCACTGACTCCAGGGTAGCTGTGAAGGAACCCAGCAGAGCCATCCAGCAGATCAGGGGACCACAAGTCATGGCTTCAACTTTGAAGGAAGCATGAAAATCCATTTTCTGTGGTGTACTTCAGCCACAACATCAACAGTAGTACTTCTGCATGTGAAAACATCTCACTGAGAAAAGCAAATCATTATGAAGGGTTGACTGATACGTAGACGAAGCTTGAGAACAAGCAGCAGAGACTATAACAGTATTTGGGGAAGTTTACAGCTGCCAATCAAGTGCACACTTCCTCAGATGAGTGTTTCCAGGCTTTCCTCTCAAAAGGGATCCCATTTGAACCCCTTCCTTGCACACGGGTCTTTTCCATCTTTTTATCCCATTCAGGTCCTCAACCTCCTCAGGTTCAGCTGCTCACTTGGTCCCAGCACTGCTTTCAGATCTGCTTCCTCAACCTCAGAGAAGACTTGGACAGTGAGATCCCCAAAATCTGGCAAGAGCCTGTGAAGCTTCCTTTTGATCTCTCAGTAGTCTACCATCTCCAGCAAGGGGCATTGAGTGGGAAGTGGAAAAAATCCAGAGCCAGGTGGTTTGGGATGGGAGCCCTGGGGAAGCTGCATGGGGATTAAATGCCCCCACTATGGTGTAACGACAGGCAGCCTCTGAAAATAAAGACAAACCTGTTGATGAAGCAGTCCAGACTTCTTATCTCCCACTTGTATTTTGGATAATGGAACCTCCTGTCCTGCATGCTTTAAAGGAGGACGTGTGTAGCACGCTGCATGGGACACACTTGAATTGCAGAGCAAACCCAGGACGTAAGAGCTGTGCCTGGGCTGTCGTGTGATCTTCAGCAGCTGAGAGCTGAACCATAGGAGATACCCACTGGGGTTTGTTAAATGACAGGATGATATAATCTAAACATGTCCATCACCTTCAAGCAAGGACCCTGCGACACCAGTAAAATTACTTTTGTTAACCCAAAAGATCAATATTGTCAGGATGAAATAACATGTCAGCCAGTGTGAAGAACTCTACCTGACCACTGACAGTCAACAGACAGAAACTCCCTCTTGAAGAAAAAATATATTAAAAAAAATATATCCTGAATATACTGCCACTTTCCAAATCACCGTATTTGGCCAGTTCTTGCCAGGAGCTGTAGATCATCTCCAGATTTCTTGGAAGAACCACCTTCTGTGCACACGGTTTATTCTGATGCAGGAGATTCCTCAGATTTGATTGGGTTCTTTAATATTACATCATCATGGCTAATCCAGCTGCCAGAGTCCCACCTGAAGACCATGCTCCTCAGTGAACGTCAGCATTTTACTCCACATCAGTCATGGCAGGACTTTCCTCTGAACAAACCTGTTGTCAAAGCCAGTTTCTCACTGCACTGATCTAAACCACTCCAGTCCTTCAGCAGCTTCTTCCCCTCGCCCCCACATGTCTGCTTTGTTTTGCACTGGATTTAACTTTGCATATATGGTTTGGTGTGGGTTTTTTTAATATAACATCAAATCTCTTAATTCTCTGACCCAGAAATCAGAGACAATCCTCATAAAAATCTGGGACAAAGAAGACACAGCTGCACGCGCACAGCAGCAGGAGCTTCTGAAACTCCCAAATCTACCCATTTAAAGTGATTTTGATTAAAGAAAGCATTTTGAGAACTGTTGCTGTCAGATCTCAGGTTATTTTGAAAGCAAATCCTTGGCTTTCAAGTGCAGCTCTACTCTGAACAAGACGCTTTAAAGCGTGACAACGCAGTGGCCCACGTCTACTGTCAGCTGGCGATTCGCACCTGAGATGCAAGGGTCTTCTCCCTCACATGTTGTCACCTCTACGAGGCCAGCCAGGACCCAAGACCCATGCAGGGTACACGCCTGTTCCCACAACGTCCAGAAATAAAGGTTCCCTCAGCCACAGCGTGACCTTTCCCGGAGCCGCACAGCCCATTCCCGCAGCACAGTTGCCAATGAGTAAATAATGAGACATTAGCACGTGGCCTCCGCGATGAGTCAGAAAGAGCTGCCGCTGGCACTAATGAACCCGAGGGGGCACAACAGGGTGTTGGAGACATCCAAGCCCCCTGGTTTGGTGACAATGTCACCCATGTCACACCCATGTCGCTCTCACGTCCTTCGAGGCTAAAGCCTGTGGTCCTGCTGGTGAGTCACACCCAGAGACCGAAGCAGAAGAGCCCTGCCTGATGCCAGGCCAGGGATGGGAACACGCTGCATTCCACCTCGCTTCGTTGCAAGTTTCATTTAACAAAGGAGAACAAGAAAACTTTACTTGCTGAGTCAGGTAGGAATACAGAAGCAGCGATCTCCCTTGTGAGAGCCCCAGGAGTTTTTAGGGACAAACGGAGGGTACAGAGATACAGCTCACACACACGCAGAGCCACCATGGATGGCGGGGTCCAGCTTGGGGAGGGATCCTGCCAGCCAGGAACTTCTTCTACCCCCAGTGCTTCACCACAGCACCCAAGGATGAAGGGTGAAGCCAAGGTGGGAGTTCACCCACTCCATCCCCAGCAGCAACCATGGGGAAGTCCCCAGTGACAGCAGGGTTTCACCCACCTTCTCCGAACCCTTCCAGAAGGCAGAAGCTCATTAAAGCAGATAATTTAGCTTAACTGCCCTGGGTAATTCACAGGCTGGGCCCACAATTGCTGCCAAGCTCAGAAGGAAATTGCATTACTGTATGTGGAAGTCTGGGGTGCTCAAATCTGAAAGGGAAATGGCAGTTGAAACCAGCCAGGGCTTTAATACCAGATTAAATGCTTTCACAGGAGCCTGTCTATTTGAAAGCTGCCAGCCAGCCTTTTGTCAAGCCAGTTTAGTTTGCATTGTACTTTGGCTTCAAGAGGTACCTTAAAATGAAACAACCAGCACTTAATTTTTTATTTTTTTTTTTTAAACACAATAGCTTAACTTTCTTGGAGGAAATTCATGGACCTGGGATGGCCACTGTTCCATACTGGAAGAGAATGAAGTGCTTTAATGTCAGAAGGGCTGAGCAAACCTCCTCTCTGCAATGCTATTGGCCTGGATAAATGATTGTTTCGGGAATCTATAGATTTGTCCTGAGAGCCTCGCCATTTCAGAAGGCTGAATGAAGCTCCAACTGGGATTATTAATTTTTAAGTTCCCCATTAGCAGAAACAGAAAGTTACAAGTCTGGTAGTTTCTCCTGACAGAGGAAACAGACTGCTTCCATACAAGGATTTTACTTTAAGAGGGCTCATTATCCCAAGCCTTGAACCAGGAGGTAAACTGTATCTCAGGGACACGGTGCCCAAGCGCAAGTGCTTAAGTGAAGCAATTTAGGGGAGTTGCTGGTTGATCCCAGGGCAGGTGGGAGCGGGAGGGCAGCTGGACTGGGATGTGCAGCTGCACGTGGGCATCTGGCAGGGGCAGCAGCAGGATGCTCCCACCCTCCTGCAGGCAGGAAAAGCCCCCCAGAAACAGAAGGAGCCCATTCCCCAGGCGTGGGCCAGCTTCTGCTTGGCAATTGGGGCACAGACTCGCCCCTCCGCTCCCTGGTGTGGGGACACAGAGGACCCTCTGTCTGTCCCCTGAGCCCACCACAGCCAGCCGGGGGGGCACAGCCTCACAGGGCTCTGTGCCACCTCGGCTCTCCCCACAAGCGCATCCTTGTCATTCAAATGAGAAGCTGCCACAAAGGCGAGGGCCCTGCCCTGAACAAAGAGCCGCTTGGGACGTCGGCAGAGCTGCATGTGGGTCCCTCATCTCCACCGATGAATGCAAATGCCTCCATCCCCTGGGAGCAACTTCTCCGGGAACAACACAGACAGGCTTTGTGAGCTGGAGGCTGAGAGAGGCATCGCTCATACGCAAGCCCCCAGGAATGCCCAACAAGCCCCAGCTGAAGAAACACCCAGGGGGCATGCACAGACCTTCCCAGTCACCCCTGACCATGAAGTCAAGAAAAAGTAGCTCACAGTCTTTTTTCTGCACCCACATTCTTGCAACCAAACTAAAGCTTTCCTGGCGCTCCTGTATCCTTTGGCCACTGACACCAGAGCCCATGTCCACAAGGGATGATCTCAGTGATGCCACCACCACCACACCACTGCCAATTCCTGTCCTGCAACTTCAACACCGGGGCAAAGCACACCCCTAGGGCAAAGTGTCTCCCTTGGGGCCAAGCTTGCTCAGCATCGGACATCAGCCCATCCCCAGGCTGCAGTTTTTGTCCAGCACCCAGTGTCCCACCGCAGAGCTGCCGTACCCGCAGCGGGCAGTAAGGCAGCTCAACAGGCAGGAGCTGCCTGATTAACAGCCAGCTCCTTTACAAACCAGCAGGTCCCAGGTCAACACCTTCAGTGTACAAACTCCACCACACCGGCTCTTCTGAAAAACAAAACTTGAAGGTAGACCTCCCTTCAGACCTCATTCAAAGCCCAGCCAAGTGAGAGCTCTCATTACTCAGTTACTACTAACATCTATAAAGTTTTTGCTGCTTGCACCTCTGGGACACTCAAGCCGAACAGCCATAAAAAGATGCAATTTGTGAAGGCTGGGCACTGCGCTGGGGAGGGGTTGGGGGTTTACTGTAAAGGCAGCAGTGCAAAATGCAGCAGTAAATCTCAAAAGCCACATACTAAAATTCAAAGGAAACACTCAAGTCAAGCTCCATTCCATCTGCTAGTTTATGCTTTTTTTGTTAGAGCTAATGGAGAACAATAAAAACATTAATAATCAAGCTAGATTTATAAACTGGGCAGGATATTCCACTAGTAATGAAATCTGGAGAATCATTCAATATTATATTGCTTTGGGCAGCACTCTAACAAGAACTGCCTTTGAATTATAGCCCTCTTTCGTTTCGCTGAACTTTAATTTGGCCCAGCATCACTGTTTCATTTAAAACAAACCCAGAGCAGGACAGGAGCGGAGGATGCAGATCAGAGGTACAGTCCTGCTCGGCGTTGAAAGCTTCTCAGTTTCAAGGTAAGTGGGGGTGTATTTGGGACATAAAAGCTCTGTTGACATCGTGCTCTATTTACTGCAGAGAACTGCTGGATATAATTTGCAAAGGTTAGCGGAGCTTTCTATTGCCATGGTTTCATGCTTCCTAGTTTTCAAATATTTGGTTGAAATGCATCACAGATCTTTAATTTCTTAGTTGCTTCATAAAGTGGAAGTCAAATAATTTTTCTGAAAGCTCTCACTTCCCACATAGTGGTATTTTCCTGACAAACACCTCTGAAAATACCTGGCATTTTCTGCTCCCTGTTGCTTATTAGAGGGCAGAAGCACAAACCTGCTTAACAGTCAGCCCCTTTGCAATCCCACCAGCACCGTCTCAAGCCAGAGAGATGGAATTGCCCCAGCAAGCACACCCACCAGAGGGGAGATATCACCCAGACACCCATTTAGCATCATCTACTCTGTACTTCCCAGCATAAACAGGGCTTGGTCTTAACATAGGACTCTATAATTCCCTTCCCCTGCGCTTCACTTCCACACTGCTCTCACCGTCCCCGGCACCTTTTGATTTTACTGCTCAAATCCAGTCTAGGACAAAAAAAGGTACCTTAATGCTTGAAAGTTGTCAGTGATAACTAATAAGCCCCCTCGAGTACTAACATTTAACCTGTAAAAGCTGAGTGCAGCATGTACAGTAGCAAGGGTAAAAGCAGGTCAGAGCTGGAGCTTGAGTCAAATTGATTGGGGCAGAATACATCAATTTGTGTGCTGTCTGCATGAAATATTAATTCCGGCTTTAACACTTGGTTATAGAGGAAAGCAAACGTACCATAATGATGCAGATGTGCCTTATCTTCCCCACATTTTCTATTCTGCTAGGAGCCGAGGGGGAACGACACGCTTTGTCCTTCCCGGCAGGTGTTTGAGCGCGGAGCGGGAGCACGCGTTTGGCGGCCGAGCCTCGGTGGCAGTGCCCTGGCACACTGCTCCGTGCGAGCCCCGCTCGCTAGATAACCCCGCCGTGCCGCAAATCCTTCCTCCCCCCCTCCTTCCCAGCAGCGCGCAGACGGCGTTTCGAAATCCGCTGAATTTTAGGGAAATTCTCCCAAGCGGTGTGTCCAGCCCCAGGACCGCTCGCCCACGCTCTGCCACAGCCAGCTGTCCGACACCCAGGTTTGATGGAGTCGTGGGGTTTCTCTAAGCTACCGTCGGTATCAGCTACAAGAAACTTTTCCTCCTCCCAGAGCAAAGCCTCCATCTCTCCCCTCTCAGAGGGCATGGTGTGAAGCTGTACAGACCAGCTGGCATCGTGACCGGGCAGGGACGTGACCTAAGTCCTTTCTGCCTGCTAAAACCTGTCACCTCCCTGTAAACCGAGCAGGCATCTGTAAGCAGACAAGCGGGACCAGAACGATGCCCACGCTGTGCAGACCACCGCAATGAAGTCAACCCTCCACCTGCCGCCGACGCAGAGCAGCCCCTAATGCATTCCCGAGCGTGTCCCCGTCCTCGGCAATTGCTCTTACTCCAAACGTGCCATTTTACCCCACTTGCTGGCAGGAGCTTGCGTGGCTCCATCGCAGGTAGAGAGCCCTTGAGAGGCCAGACCTTCCTCAGTGCCTGAGAAACCACCGTCCCTGTCTGAAAGCTGCCGGATCCATCACCCCGCGGATACTGGGCTGGGGGAAAGTTGGGCCACCACGCCAGGGTGCAGGGGGCTCAGAGCACAGGGGAGGAATCACGCACTGGGGGCGGTGGGGTGCAGTGGTTTTAGGGGGATGCCCTGTAAACCGGCTGCGAGGGAGAGGGGACACTGGCTTCCAAAGCGGCTCCTCGCAGTGGCTATGGGGGGGGGGGGGGGGGGACAGGGGGTGGAGGGAGGGTAAAGGGACCCTTCC